>CM010614.1:1809126-1938059 GCA_003430845.1 Xanthoceras sorbifolium
TTTTTTTTTTTATTTTACTGTCTATGTTACTGCGCTGCCCACATATGCATAGTTACTGTGCATGATTATATATGGTGCCGCATAGTGTTTTTATATTTTTTCTTTTATAATATCTGTTACCTGCACGTTGCACATTTATATTTTGCACTGTTTTTTTTTTTCTTTACTATATGTTTTGTTTGAATATTTGTATATTGGTGTGTTGTTTGTTTATCTTTACCATGCATAATTTGTATATGTTGCCACACATGTGATGTATATTTGTATATTATTTGTATATTGTGTTTTACTTATTTTTTATTTACTTTACTGTGTGTATATTATATTTTTTATATGAAATAAAAAATAATAAGTTTCTGGTAGACATTTTAGGTATTGCATTTAATTGTATCAATTTATGTACTATTACTTGTTTAGAATGGAAACATCTTTGCAAGAAAATAAAAAAATAAAAAAACCAAGGCAGAATGGAATGATTTTACGGTTGATACTTTATCAAGATTTGCTTCAACGAGACCTTGGCAGGGAATCGACCTAACGGTTAATTCAATAGAATTGGTTATAAAAATGTTACAAGTAAGTTTAATTTTATGACCGGTAAAACATATAATTACAAGCAATTCAAAAACAAGTGGAACGCACTCAAGAAGGATTGACAAATTTGGACGAGTTTGAAAGGAAAGGAAATTGGATTAGGATGGGATCATGTGAAACAAACAATTGATGCTACTGATGAATGGTGGAATAGAAAATTGAAGGTGAAGGTTCAAACTTATATTTTTAATATTAATTACGATTTATAATTTTAATTTAAATTAATTTTAAATATAATTTTATCATTGTAGAAAATTCCCAATACAATAAAATTTCGCTCAAAAGGATTAAAGAATGCTGATGGACTTAATATTTTATTCAAAGATGTTGTTGCTAAAAAGGAAGGAGCTTGGGCTCCATCTACAAACTTTGTACCAAATGATAGAGATGATAAGTCCTACCATAAAAGAATTTCTGAAATTGATAGGATAAATGGTCTTGTGGATAATTTAAACAGTGACTTCAATCATATTGATGGGCTTGAAAATATTGAGGTCACCCTATGAAGTCCTACTCCTGTCAATCCTATAGAAGATAATAGATCGAAAAAAAGAAAAATATTTCGAGCGAGAGATAGAGTTGTAGATAGAATGTTTAAACACTTGGATCGCATTGCAGGAGCTGTAGAAAATATAAAATCTACAAAGAACGATGACACCGGTTGTAGCATTACAAAAGCTATTGAATTGCTGCATAGCAATTAACTACTAAACTTTTTCTTAAGAAGCAAAATAGGGAGAAGTTTATTGCACTTAAAGATGATCTGGAAATTCAAATTGAGTGGCTAAAGGAGATGAATAAATAGGATTTTAATTTCCTTGTGTCAATCCAAAGACTATTGTTTTAGTAGGATTTCAATTGACTTTATTTGACTCAGTAGCTATGTTTTTTATCACACTAGGACATGCCTACGGGAATAGAATGGTTCAAGAGAGATTTCAACGTTCAAGCGAGACTCTGAGCTTGTTTGGAAAAACTTTTACTTTTGATTTTTAATAGTAGAATAAGAGAAGTAAAAGCTTGAGCTTTTTAGTTATTGTTTAGATAATATATTTCAAAAGAGCTTTTATACCCAGAAGAGCTTTTGAGACTGTTTGGCTGAAATATTTCAAAAGTTTATAAATTATGGTAGGGACCGTTTTACCCTTTAAGAAGAATTTTTAAAGCTTGTTTGGTTAAAACATTTATTATAATCTCTATTCAATATAATTTTAACTTTATAATAAAAACTACATGTAATTTTTTCTTATAAATATTTAGTTCATATGGGATAATATTATATTTCTAAATTTATATTTTATCACAAAGAACATAAAGTAATTAAAATTCATTTACAATTTAAATACATATATGCATAATAATTTATTACAAATTATAAAGATAATAAAAAAGGTTTTTCTTGTTATTTCAGATTGGGGGAAACGTTTAAAGATTAAGTGGGACATGGAAGGGCAATTTTTCCAATTGTTATTCAATAAATAAAAGGTGCAAATTAGAGTATTATAAAAGTTTCATTAATCAGGTTTGGGCACTTCCCGGTTCAAGTTCCACAGCTCTTTTACCAATTTGCTTCATCTGGCTCAGCTTATTCTAGAAAGAGCTTTCTAATACCCAAAGCTCTTTGCTAAGGTTACCAAACAGAGTTCACGACAGTGACTTTTGGAGCCTAAAAAGCCAAAAAAAAACCCACTTCTATAAGCCTAAACAAACAGGCACTATATCTAGGTGGTTGGGCATAGTGTTAGATGTTATATGTGTATGGCTACTGATATGTGAGACCATCTGACCCACATTTAAGGGAATTCTAAAAAAATTAAGGATGATGATTGATATTGGCCCTATTTTAATATTGCATAGGTGCAATTGATAGAACATATATACCAGTCGTGATGCCCACCTCGAGGGAAAATACCATATATTGGTAGAAAGGGATTCCTACTCAAAATGTGATGGCTGTATGTGATTTTAATATGTAGTTTACTTTTGCATGGGCTGGATGGAAAGTTAGAGCTCATGACACTGCGCATTTTTTGGAGGCCTTACGAAGAAAAAATTTACATTTTCCTCATCCACCTACAAGTAAAAAAATATAATTTAAATATTTATATGAAGTTAATAATTATATATTTTTAAATTATATAATTATTTGTCAATGTATTTAAGTATTATCTTGTAGATGCCGGATACCCTCACATGAAGGGTTATTTAGGGTCATACAAGGAAAATCGCTATCATCTTCCGGATTTTCGATGTTGATGTCACCCAAGAGGAAAAAAAGAAATATTTAATCATGCACACTCTTGTACTATTGAGAGAAACATTTGGTGTATGGAAAAATAGATGGAAGATTTAACGCCAAATGCCTAACTTCCCATTAAGCAAGCAAGTGAAAATTATAATTGCTTTGATGGCTCTTCATAATTTCATTAGAATTTATTCCAACAAAGATCAAGAGTGCAAGCTCTATGATGATGATGGTGAACCACTATCAGAAAATGAGAGAATGAAAGAGAAACAATTGACGGAGAGAATATAAAAAATTCATTACATCAATGTGAAATGAATGATGAACGCGATTGAATTGTAATTCTTCTCATACACCGAGAATAATTAGTTTAGACTATTTATTATAAATTTCATGTTATTGGAATAATTTGTTATTGTTATTTGAATTATTTTATTTAAAAAATTTTATTTTTTCATACTCTTTTATAATATTTTACAATTATTTTTTTAATTACAATGAAAGATATTTTTTTGTTATGTTTAAAATTCTTTAATGACCTTTTTCGTAACTCTATCATTTAAAAGAGTTTTTTAAATTTAATACAAACAAACAATGTACAGCTTAAAAAACTTTTTTAATTGATAACCAAACGACCAATAGATTTTCCTTTAGACGCTCTACTTGTAAAAGCCCTACTTCAAAAAAATCTACTCGTAAAAGTTCTATTTGGAGAAACTCTTCCAAACAAACCCTGAATTTGTATAAACAGGAGAGTATAGAACATTGATATAATAATTAATGAAAAATTGATGGGTTAAAATACTAATGAGTTTACAATGATGTAAGAAAGACTACTAGGACGACAAAGGGCATATATGTGAGGAAGGGAGAAACGATGGACCTAGTTTCACAACAACATTGTATATCTTGATACATACTAATCATTATTCAGTGACCAAAAAAAGCTCATATCTTCAGCAATTATTTTCATAGCTCAACTTTGATTATTGCCTTCAATGTGATCCAAATATCTAGTTGCAGTTTTACTATCACGCCATAATAGAGATAATTCACCGTAATAGGTGAAAAAAAAAACAGAAGAGAATATATGCCATTTGAACAACAAAACCACGAACAGATCAATAGCACCACAAAAAAATGCCAGCCAACCTAAATGCAAAGGTGTAAATTTTATAATTTACAATTGGCTTCTCAAGGACAAAGGAAGAGAACAATCACAATGAACAAGGAGAGTTTTCCTCTTTGTAAACCTGCAACAGAAACAGAGAGAACAAGTTACATAAACACAAATGTCAAAAGAGAACATACCAAGAAAAGAAAAGAAGAAAGAGAGAGAAGTACACAGAATGCACCAAACCATCCAACTAAGTTGATTTAAATACCAACCAAGTTATATAACTAGATTTACAACTTGGCATCATAACAAAGCCTTTTGAAAGTAAAACATTTAGACAACCAAAGATTAATTTTTATATTAGGCCTATGCAATTAATTTAATATCATTATATCATACCGAACACACAATTCTAATCAATGTTTGTTAAAATCTATTGCTTTTGGTATTCTCTAATTATTTTGTCAGCTTAACTCATCTATTTGCTAATAGCTGATAGCACAACTGAGACAAAGTTTGATTTTCCGATTTTGTAAATAGATATTGTGCTCATGCTCTACCGTTTGCCATACACATGCATATGTAAACAAGCATATCGCGCACAGGACACATCTAGCATTGCCCCCTCTCCCCATCTCAATCTCAACTTTTCTTTTAAGTTAAATGTATTCATTGGCAAATCTCAAAAGTTTGTAATCCTCCTTGCTTGTATTGTCCATAAACAATATAAAGCTTTATAATTTGCATAAGTTTTCCTCTTATAGCATTTGGGAAGATTGTACAATAAGACATTCGCACTTTGCTCTTTTCTTCTTCTTCCCCGTACGATCGCCTATAAGGATTGTCAAGAAGATAACAGAACAACTTGTCCAAAACATGGTCAAGTGCCCTTCAGAAGTTTCGACTTATATGCATTATTTCAAAGCTAATGTCTTCTAATTTTCTAATTCTTTCTTATCTTGTAATAAATGAATATTGAAATGTCACCGGAGGCGCTTAAATCACCTCAAGTACGGAAGCTAGGCCAACTGCACTGATTGAAAACATAGAGAAAACTCATAACAAAAAAATCATATCATCTTAAAATTCACCTGATCTCGGAGAATAACTTCCAGGCCAAGCTAAATTATACATTAATCTCTAATTCATACACAGTAGTTAAGGCATAGGTAACTGAAATCTGAAATAAGTGAAAATATATGAATTCTTCTGTTCATAAGGCATAAAAGTACAAATCAAAAGGTTAATGACAGAGTGATAGCACATACATATAAGTAGACTTGCGGAAAAAGCAGAAGCTTTCTTCAGCCATCCATGGAAAGCGGACCGTCTCCAATAGCATTATCATCGTTATTCTTGAGGTTTCCGCAGACATTACACTCCACAACATTAGAAGGAGTAGCAGGGGAAGGAGGCAAGGGAGCCAATGTGCCCCAACAATTATCTCTATTGCACATGTATGTCACAAAGAAATACGCGTGAGGAAAATCAGTATCCTCATTTTCAGCACCAGAGGCCACCATTTGTTCGTCTTCGTCCTCATCCATTACCATTACCTCCTCCTCGTTGTCGACATCATTTTCATTGTCATTGTCGGACCAATTAGCTTCGACCTTGCAGCGGTCACAGTCGCAGGCAAAGCCATAGTCTTCTAACAGTCCTCTTCTGTCTAGAGGAGTAATCCAAATGACAGGGAAATAACTCAGGCAAATCTCCCTACCTTGTGGAACATCGTGGAGGATCCTTACGATCATGTCTGTGTTATTGTGGGGTGCGGTGTCGACATAAGCAAATCGACAAGCATTTGGCAGGCAGTCATGGTTGAAAAAAGAAGCCTGGGATAAATAGCAAAAGCGCGAACAGATCTCTCAAGGTGTTCGTTAAAAGGCTCCATCAAGCCAAAGGCGTTGAGCCTATCCTTGGCCAGCAGAGCAGCCGTGAGTTCGATTGAAGGAATTGAAGGTAGAGGGGAGAGAGTTGAGATGAGGGAGTGTAGGAAATGGGCATTGGAGGCGTCCATTATCAGTGGCGGTGCCTTGGAGAGGGACTAGTGTTTGGAAGTGAGGAGGAGAAAACAAGCGAGAGATTGAATTGCGGAGATTAGAAAGCGGGTTTGGACATGGCGTTCGAGTGGTTGGTTTAGGAGCAAGTGAGGAGAATGTTGGAGACGAGAGAGAGGTTGGCAGACATAAGGAGAGTGAGAAGAGGAAGAGGCACGAGACAGGCACGTGGGGGTACAGAGAGGAGGGAGCAAGAAGGGCAAGTTGAAGAATGAGATTGTAAAGTTTTGAAGCAGTGGTTACAATAGGAGGTGGATTGATCATGGGGTTTGTCAAAAGGGAGAGCAGAGTAGAGGAGAATGGGAGAGTCACAGAATGCGACTTGGAGAACATTAACACATTTTGCACTTTACAATGCTCCAAATTATATGGAGAAATTCCAACAACTGTACATAAACTATAATCCAACAACCTGTGAGCTGCCCCTTCATGTACCGATCCCAATTAACCTAAGCTGCCAGACATAAAAGAGAATTTATTAGGCTGCAATGTCACAAATGAAGTGAAGAATGAGAAAAATTTCTTTTGAGGCAGGAAATGAGAAACTCACAATATTATTTTTCGGATGCCTCCAATAAAATCCCTGCAGAACTACTGGCAGGGAACATGGCAGGCAGCAAGAATGTAAATCACCAATGCATGCAATCCTATCCACTCGAATACCAGAGTGCTGCGCCTATATCCACTCACATCAACCTGCAAGAAAAGCCCAAAATTCCCCATCATAAGATGCACAAAATACACAGAATGAACTCATTTTCCTATAGATAATACCAAGCATAAGAGCAATTAAAATGTCTTTGAAGTGTGAGATGATTAGATATCCAACCATAAAGTAAATTCCAGTAAGAGAATGCCAGCAGCTCCAGCAGTGACACCCATGTAACTGAATGTGTAGAGAGCTTTGTTTACGTGCATTCCTGCAATAAGTAGTTAGTTATCTGTTTAATGATTTATTGATTTTATTACTACCACGGCCTCTTCAATAGAAACAATTAAGAGACAAAAAAGAACACTACTTACCGAAGAAATCCAAGGCAAGACCCGAGCATAGAAGACAAAGAAGATGAGATTATACAGGTAAGAATTCTGTCCTTGTGATCCTGCATAAGGCCCAAATGAACAAAAACAATTAATAAGGAAAAGAAACAAGAAAGAGAAAAAAAAAGGGGGAGAAATAAGAAATTTGATCACCTTAAAATGGATGATTAGGTGTCCATAGTGCAAACCAACCAAGCATGTTACAATGGCCATCACTGAACTACAACCACAGACACAGAACTTGAAAATTATTGAAGTACAACCAAAATCAAATTAGGCAAGGAATTTGATTAATTGATATACAACCATCAACACTACAGGTTGACATTGTCCATACAATGCAGGGCAACTGTCCTTTAGTTCAAAATCACTGCATAACATACATAAGAAGTATCCCTACAGAAAATAAGGAAACAGTAGGCAAACCTCAAGAGTCCTTCAGGATCAAACGGGGCTTGACACCATGAAGGGGCGCCAGGAGGCAGAGGGCCATAATCTGGGGAGTTGGTACTGCATTGCTGTGGATAAAAATTAATGGAAAATAATAATGAATAACACATACATACTCTATGTATGATAGAATGGTAAGAAACACAATTGTAAAGAGAAGTACCTTTGTCCGTGCATATATTGGTCTTCTATACAGATGCTGAATACCCAATATCTTCCTATCAATCATTCCAACAGCATTACAAGCTGGTCCAGTGTTACCCCGTACTCCGCATTTCACCTTTAGATGAAAGAGAATTATACAAACAAAATTATAATTGAAATCCTACTGTACAAATTTTAGATCTTAGAACTTGTAGAATGTCTATGGAAAAATAGAGAGAAAAAGGAGTCGAAACTCACTGAAAATATCGAAGGTGCTGAGGAGGAGGTTTCAATTGGATGCTTGTATTCCCAATCAGGAACATATAAGCCATATAACAAGGAAAAATATGTACTAGTAAGCACCAAAGCAACGACCCTGAAAGACAGAGAGGAGTGGCAAAAAAGAAAATAAAAAAAATACACCAGCTAAAAATTTCAAGGACCTTCACACCCATTTAACTGACAGAAAAGCAGTAGTAACCATCCTTCAATACTCATACATTCAATGCAAACCCATTTACATGCATGCATACATACATACTCATAGTCATGCATTAAAAAATGGCATGAACTACATTTGAGAGCCCATTGAATACTATACGACACATATTAAACATTTTAACACCACATGATGAATGAGAATTTCGGAATTATCTAGCTGAACAGTTCTGCTTGGTGTTATAAACGTGAACTACAACTGCTATTATAGAAAATTAAGAAAGAAACTGATAGCTAAATGGTTGAATACTTTGCTTGGACAGGAATGGAGACCAGAAAACAGAATGCAATAAAACAGGCAACTCTTTTGTTGTCTAAAATCATACACCTTCTAAAATGATTTAAACTGTGACGAAGAAGTTTCTTTTCACAAATACGAAATTGCTTGGCCATAATTGAATATGGTAAGTGTTATCACTCATTAACAAACTTACCACTGAAATCGATATTTCTTCAGCAGAGACAATTTTGAACTTACATGATCATCATCCTTCAGCCAAATCTCACACAATGCTGCTACAATATATGCTATTGCAATTCTCTGGAGGGGAAAAAGGAAAATGTCCTTTATACTACAGCCAATTACATAGCATAAAACACTTGAAAATTGAAAACTATCGCTAACCAAACAACTATTTACATGGTCTATTTGGCTCTAAATCTGAGCCAGGTTAATTGAAATCAACGTTAAGGTATACATCAAACCACAGTTTACTAGTCATATTGTCAAATTTCAACCAATATAATAGGGAGGGAATAAACAATTGGTCACTCCTTTCATTAGTCTAAGTGGCTTATTGAACTGTCAGGGTTGAGGAAAACACTGAAAAAGCATACCTGTAGCACTCCAGTCCATCTTATTTGCTCAATATCGACTCCATAAGTTAGATCGTTGAGTCTATGGAAAAAGCCCCCTGGAAGCAGGCAAGGAGCATAGATGTTTAGTATAGAATACAGACCATACATGTGTGTATTATTGATTTAACAACTTGTGAATTCACTAAATAAAAGAACACTCAAACATCATAAATGATACCTTTCTTTGTTAGATTTTAATTATATTTATTTCAGAACATATGGAAATATGGCACGGTAATAAATGACCTAAAAATTTCAAGATCTACGAAACCACCTTGAAGAAAACGCCTAATATGAGAAGCTTCAACGCCCGTGATATTGCATTTTTAGTTGCAACAGCTCTGCATGACAATTTCTGAATGGAACAAGTATATTTGTTATTTTAAGAGATCATGAGTCTTAGTAATAAAGAGCCAAAACATTAAAATTAACCAATAATATGCTACAAGAGCTTGCGACGTTTCCTCAACAGTATTATATAAGTTTATGAAGCAAATTGGAACTGAAATTAATGTAAGCAAGTACTATTTAAAAATATGTTGAAGGTAGTTGCATTCTTTCTATTGAAGCAATATATGCCATCAAATCAAGGACTCAAAGAGGTACCTTGTATGTAAGTGCCAGAGAAACACCAGCAATAAGAGGAAAAAAGGCATCACAAAATCTGCAAGGGTTACACCATTCCATGGTGAATGATTGATAGCAGGCAAAAAATCCACCGGCATCATCAACAAGTATCATTAGCCTGCACCAAAGATAAAAAAATTGAGGGAAACACAACATTGTATTGAAAACTAATTAATTTTAGGGCTAATACACAAACATCCCCTGAGTTTAGGCGTAATTATAGCATATCAATACAAACTTTCCTTAACATTTCATAAATGTTACACGGACATTCCCTACCGTCAACTCAAGACCGTTAGTCTCTAACGGTCAACGATACCAAAAGTTTTAAAATGCCTAAAATACCCTTCTTTCATTTTTTAAATCAAAAAAAAAAAATTTAAAAATTAATATTCATTCATCTTCATCAAATTCATCAAGTTCATCTTCATCAATCCACATCTTCATCTTCTTCAGCAACATCAACATTTTTCCATCATCTTCATCAAACTACCTATCATCAGCTTCATCATTTCCAGATTCAACAACATCAAAATCAACATTTTTCATCTTCTTTAACAACATGACAACAACATCAATTAGAGAGAGAGCGACCAGAAAAAAAATGCCCAACCCACAAAAAAATGCATCTGTATCATCAACAATTTCGACAACACCCAACCCAGATTCATCATCTTCATCAAACTGCCTATCATCATCTTCATCATTTCCAGATTCAACAACTTCAAAATAAACATTTTCCATCTTCTTCAACAACATCACAACAACATCAATTAGAGAGAGAGAGACCAGAAAAAAAAAATGCCCAACCCACAAAAAAAATGTATCTGTATCTTCAACAACACCCAACCCAGAAAAAATCAAACCAAGTGGAGCTATCTGATTCAACAATGGACAGTGTTAATCTGATTCAACAATTAGAGAGAGAGAGAGACCAGAAAAAAATTAGAAGGCCAGAAAAAAAATCTGGTCCTTCACTTTTTATAATCGCCGGCGCGCGCTCCGGCGAGCGTGCGCCCGCGATCTCTTGAGAAGATGGAGCTTTGGCTCCACCTCCCATCTCAGTTGGAGCCAAAGCTCCAGGAGTGCAGATGGCTCTAAATTTTTGGAACCATCGTTTTTATTTTAATTAAGGGCATTTTAGACTTTTCATAACATCGACCGTTAACCATTAGACACTAACGGTCTCGAATGACAGTAGGGGATGTTCGTATAACATTTATGAAACGTTAGGGGAAGTTTGTATTAATATACCTATACCTTATTTATCCGTATAATTACGCCTAAACTCAGGGGTGTTTGTGTAATTAGCCCTTAATTTTATAATAGCAGCATGTTACAAATCTTTTAAGTCCCTGTAAAGAGGAGAACGCTAAACTAAAATAGAACATTAAGCTAGCTGTATAAATAATTATTTAGTTTTACCCATTAATCATCTATCTTAAAACTTCATTTCAAACATATTGATAATCCATGGATTCAAAAGAATATAAAGCAGAAAAAAACTCTTCAAAAAAAGCTAGCAGTTACAATACAGTGTCAAAGTCTTGTTTTACCAATAAAAATGTCTCAATATAATTTTGCCATGTGTAAAAATTTGTATATTTAATTTCAATTTATTATGTGTTCATGTTTGAGTTTTTAAGTACATGAAAAACTCATTAATTTACACATAACGAACTATCTATGCTTAAATGGTATTGATAGACTAATAATTAAACTTTATATCTAACAATTACCACATTTCTAACAAAACTAGAAGAAATATGATTAGAGATAATATTTTAGGTTCGAGTCGACCCAACCGCGGGGTGGTATGTCAAAAAAAAAATCTGTAATGATATAATTTCAAACATAAACAATAAATGATAAAGAATATTGACCGCTTAGTGATCATTTCCAATTTTTTTTCTTTTAGTACTCCAGACATGCTTCTAAGAATACAATCTGAACTGGATTTTTAAGTTTAATCGTAAACAATGTTTAGATGTATATTTAATGGGATAGGGACTTGATTGCCATAGAAAATATTTTTGTGATTCGCTTCAAATGCAGTAATAAAAATAAAGAGAAATTAGTTCTATTTGTTTAATATGTTTTTTTCTTTTGCAAAACCCGTTTCATGGGTAAGAACTATGATGTAAAATATTATAAATTAAGTTCAATTCTGGCAGTGAATGACAATATATCATCAGTCATTTAATATGTTTATTAGCTAGTGGAGAGTTGTGAGAGCAACCCTCCATTATCCGTAGACCCCACTAAACCCCGATTAATCTGAATTCGAGCCAAGTAGGACCACAAGGGCAACAAAGCTCTCCCCAACAAGTTTTAACGCAGCTGCATTCCCAAGTCTCGAGCCGAGTACCTTGACATAAAACTCTCCAGCTAGGTAGAATCTATCTATTTTTTATTTATTTATTTTTTCGCTTAGAGATGAGCAGGGTAGATGCCAGCCAGCCACTTGACATAGCAAATATAGTGTAACATGATTGAGAATGCATTCATGTAATGTAACACCTCCCAAGAAATATCTATCAATCTGTCATCTTTTTGGGTGGCCTGAACTGCACATATACCCTATCACTTAAGTTATTGACATCTTTACGCTAAAGCATCTGGAGCTCTTCATCATTGAAGGGTTTTGTCTTCATTATTATATAATATTATAGATATTTAAAAAGAAAAGAAAAGAAATGAGTATTCCTTGAAGGGTTCGATGTATTTTTTGCCAAAATTTGATGCAAAACTTGATGCAAATTTGATGTATTCCTAGATATGTACATGTATTTTATAGTTTATACAAACAAATTGTAAATAACAATCACATTTTTTATTATGTTTCTTCCGATCAAATTAAAAAGGAAACAAAAGCATGAAATGAATATAGTAATGTAAGATAGTACAAGGGAAAAAAGATTTAATGGCGAAGAAGAAAACATTACCGAGACCGTGATACCCCGAAAAACATCAAGCGAAACAAGGCGGCGTTGTTGTTGTTTTGAGTTGGCATTGGAGGGGGTGATGATTAATGGGTTGCGTTCTTCAATTTTTTTGACAAGACGGGGTCTGGTGGTTGATTGAGAGATCTGGATAACCATTTGACGACCACCACCGTCGCCACCATTATTGATAGGGTCGTAGGCCGTCATAATTACAGAGTTTGAAGGGGTATTGTATTGATTGATGAAATGAATGGCAATGAATCAGCCCATGGAGTGTTGGCAGATTTATAGGAAGAGAGTAAAAGATATTTAGGATTAGATTCAGCCAATGAAGGATGATAGCATCTCATTTGCCTCCAAAATCTCTCACGACTAATTACGTCTCACTCTTTCTTTATTGAGACCAAATTCAATATAACCCTTTAACTATGAAAAGATTGTTTTTTAACCACATTTTATGTTTTTAAATCAACCTCCCAATACATTCAGGGATGCTCAGGACCGGCTGGATTAGTCAAATAGTGCTGTGACAATTTAGAATTATATACAATGTTTTAATTGTAATAATCATGTAAAGTTTATATTTTAATATTATTCTTAGAGCATGAGAATTTTATTTAAAAATTGAATAACTTTCTATGTTGATATACAAAATGTTTAAGTTGTGAATTGTTGAAATGCACCGGTGACACGCTGAAACGCAGTGGGAATAAATCCCAAGTGCAGGATGTGTCGAAGTAATAATATTTCCGTGAGTACGGAGTCGAATCCACAAGGAAGTGGTGGAACTAATTCTATAAACTAGAGATTATACTACAGCGGTAGTGCTGTAAGTAAATCAAGTTGTGGTTTTTGGGTTTTTTATTCAAATATAATTAATAACTAATGCAATAAAATAAAGCGAGACGGATACGATGGAAGATACTACTAGGTAGTCTCACGGTTCCAATTCCGAATAAGGAATATATTGCATTATGAAGCACGTTATTAACATGATAAGAATAATTCAACTACGGCCACACCACATGGTATTGCTCCCGCAATGGTATGGTGTGTGAATTCGGTCAACCACACCTATTGGTCCTAGAGTGCAATTAATCGAAAACCATAGTTAATCTAATGCCTAGGTTAATTAAGTAATTTCTTATCGAAACTAACCCAGTATTGATTTTAGAGTCAATTAAGCTCGATTGTAATTTCAATGATTTCTCATATAATATTACAATAAATATTAAATCGGTTTTAATCACAGGGCATGCAATATACTTGCGCAATCGCAAAACACCATAATCGAACACAAAGTAATAATATAATACACTCAAAATCAATATAATCTCTTAAAGTAAATATCAAATCGATTCTCATCACGGGGCATGCAATCTACTTTCGCAATCGCAAAACACCATAAATCAAACGCAATAAGATAATGATCAAATAATCTCACTAACAATATCATGAAATAATTTACAAAATATATTCATAGTCAATAAATCCGAATCCGTTCATAGTTCTGAAAACTACCTAACAACAAATCTAATCACTCATACAATCGATTAAACATAAAGATAGGAAAAGGGAAAAGTGATACAACCCATTCGATGAAAGTCGAGAATCGAAACCCGCTTGTTTCCGCTTAGATTCCTCCTCCCTCATTCTTCGTCTTCTCTCCGATGAATCTTCGATGTAATCGCCAAACTAGAGATGTGTTGGTGTTGTGTGATGTGGAGTTGTGTTTGGGAGGAGCACAAGGGTGAAGGATCACCCTTAGAGGCAGCCAAGTCTCGCCTCCTTTCTGTCCTCTGTCAGCTGGGCGATCGAGCTCTCCCTTTCTGTCCTCTTATTTTTCTGCAACTTTTCTTTTATAGGCAGCCCATTTAGGGCGTTTTTTTTCACTCGCCGCGACCACCATCGCGACCTGTGGTCGCGGGGTGGTTTGGTCGCGGCCTTCACTGGGCTGCTGTGAATGGCTGGACGCGAGCTGCGTCGCGAGGAGGTTTGATCGCGCTGCATCTCGCCATGCCCACTGCTGCCATGTTCTTCTTTCATCGCGAGCTTCTCGTGAGCTGCTGCTTGTGGTCGCGGTCTCCCTCGCGCTGCTCACTGGTGGACTGGTCACCATCGTCGCGAGGTGGAGGCCGCGAGCTGGGAATGGTCGCGCGAGGCTCGCGCAGCTCGCTGGTTGCCTGGGCGACTTCATCGCGAGCGATGGCGCGAGTTGCAGGTGCTGGTCGCGGTCTGCATGGGATTTATTTGTTTTGTTTTCTTCTTTGGCCAAAACGGCGTCGTTTTGGACCAACTCTTAGGGTCCAAAACGGCGCCGTTCCATTTAATCCCAATTCCCTTGGTGCAAAACGCACCGTTCACTTAAATTGGTGGAACTTTCTGTAATTGCAGTTTCGCCCCAGAAGTTTGCTATTCTTTCACAGATGCCCTTCCCCAAAGTTACTGAATTTACATGTGTTTTTCCATAAATATTCAAAATCATCACTGAGGTCCCTAAACCTGCAAACTCAAGGAAAACACATCAAAAGCATTAAAAATACTTGAGAATACAATTAAAAGATACGGTTTAGGGGTCGTAAATATGTAACAAATATTGGTCGATCAGGTCCACGGTAGTTGAGATTTGAAATTTTATAGAAGTGTTCAAGTTTTTATGCAGGTTTCCAATATTTGGTAATCTAAAAAAAAATAGAGGAGACTCTGCCAAAATTTTAAAAATAAAAAAAAAATTTACTCGGATTTTCAGAACAAAAGAAACGGCTTAACTTCACGGAATCCTTTCAGCGAGGCAAGCCTCGACTGGGAAGCTACCGTGGAGTGCCGGCAGACTACCTAATGGGAGATAATAAGTTAGGGGCCTATCAGATTGAAATAAAAAATTATTATTTTTAGCCATTTTGAAAAAAAATAATATAAATACCCTTCAATCACCCATTAACTGGATAATTATAAAAAGACCCCAAAATTTGAAAATTACAAAAAAAAAAAAACCATTAAAAATTACTGAAAAACTCATTTTTCACATTAAAACAAAAACACTTTTTTCTTCTTTCCACTATTTTTTTTATATTTTTTTTTCCTTCTGTGGCAGCAGTTCTTCTTTTTATTTTATTTTTTGTATTTTATTTAGATTGTATTTTATGGATTTTTTTTAAGTTTTTTTTATTTATTTTATTTTATTTATATATTGTATTTGATTTGTGATTTAAAGAATTTGGGTGATATTAGGGTTTATTTTTGTGAAATTTTAATGGTTATGGAATATGTTAGTGAAAAGTTAGTTAGTGAAAGATTTGTTAATGAAATGTAGGTTAGTGAAATGTTTAATAATAATACTGGTTAGTGAAATATTGGTTAGTGAAATGTTTGTTAGTGAAATGTTAATTAGTCAAATGGAGGTTAGTGAAATGTATGTTAGTAAAATAATGAGAATTCAATCTTTAAGCTACCGTAGTGTTGTCTATGTCATACCATGTACTGTCAATGTTAAACTTTTGATATATCAACTCAACCAACTCTGTAAGTTTCAACCTTTTAGAAACCAGTACCCTCAACCGGTAAACCCACTAACAGAATTTAAACCATCCTATTATCCATTTGAGTAGAAGAATGTACGGGTATTCATTTCTTGAAATAAGAGACAAATATTTAGAAGATACAATATTTCACAAAAACATTAATAAAAGTGAATTTTTACTGCTAATGTTTAACTCAAAACATTTCAGTAATAACATTTCACTGAAAACAATTACACGTTAAATATTTCATGAATATATATATTCACTAACCTACAATTTACAACCAACATTTCACCAAACAACATTTCATAATCTACATTTTATAATTTACATTTCACTAACTTATATTTCATCCATCTACATTTCACTAACAAACATTTTCACTAACCAATATTATTACCAAAACGTTTCACTAACCTACATTTTCACTAACAAATCTTTCACTAACTACCTCGTTTTCACTAACTAACCTTTTCACTAATATATTTTAAACCATTAAATTTCACAAAATAAACTCTACTATCACCCAAATTATTTCAACTACAAATTAAATACAATATACAAATAAATTTAAAAAAACTTAAAACATTCATAATATACATTCTAAATAAAATATAAAAAATTCTATAAAATATCTCTAAGTTTGATTTTGTTGATATAATAGATTGGTAAATACAAGATGATGGGTGTGTCTGAAAACTAAAAGTGTGTAACTAGTTTTAATGAAAAAGATTAAAAAAAGAAGTGACAAAATAAAAAGAAAGAGCTACTGCCATAAAAGGAAAAAAAAAATATAAAAAAGAGTGGAAAGAAGAAAAAAAGGATATTTGTTTTAATGTATAAAATGGGTTTTTCAGTAGTTTTTAATGGGTTTTGTTTATAATTTTACTATTTTGAGATCTTTTTGTAATTATTTAGTCAGTGGGTAGTTTAAAAGTATTTATGTTATTTCTTTTTAAATTGGGAGTCTGCTTAGTTGATCAAGTGCAATTCCTGTATTCTCAAGATTCCTCCTTAAATTGTGGCTCTGGATTGCGAGCTGCGAGCCTCGTGGTTAGTGAGCTGCGTGCAGTTTCTCCGGTGGTCGGCTAGCTTAGCGGGGTGTTGTACTTCGACTTCTTTACTGTCCCTCCCTTCGTGGTTCATTAGATCTGGGACTCGTTTGGTCCTGTAGCGATTCTCTAGCCCTTTGTATGCGTTGAGCTTTCTTTGGAGCTTTCAGCATTACACACAACAATGGTAAACAAGCTTGTTTCACGGTAATTTTCACCGTGTTTATAAGATTTCACAAGATAAATTTCATTAAAAAATTAAAAAAATTGTCATAATTTTATAAGATTTCACGTAAAATTTCCGAGTGATTCACATTAAATTTCAAAAAGTTTCACGTCAAATTTCAGCATATTTCACGTTACGTCCACTTTTAGTGTGATTTCACCCTAACTTCTAGCATTAATCACGTTAATTTTAGCGTGATTCACACTAAAATTTATTGTAATTAGGGTTTTTGAATTTCAGATTTTTTCGTAGAGGGATTATTTTTTGTTAATTTTTACAATTTTTAAGTTATTTATATAATTGTGCAAGCCAATCAATGTGGGGATGGTATTATAATTTTTTGGGGGTCACTTTTTAATTATTTTAGTTAAAAACTGAAGTAAAATTTTTTTTATTGGAATCACTACCAATCATTTTAAAAGATGTAGGTAAAACCAATTTTTAATAACTTTTTTTTAACGGGGTTATTGTTAACCATTTCCACTTTTTTATATATCTGTTTTTAATTTAAAAAAAAATTTCCTTATGTGCCGACTTTAAAAAACCGCCTTTTTCAATTTCCCGTGCACTAACCATTTTTAATCAGTGTTCTAAAATGCGCTAGGCACTAGGCGTTCGCGGCCTAGGCTCCTCTATTAGTCGGCGCTTACGCGAATCCTCGGAAAGTCAACGGTTAATGTTGTTGACCTCACAGGTGACCACCTAAAAATGTTTACTTATATATATATGATATGTCATTCCAAATATTTCAAACAATATGAAACTAGGTTATTCCAAACAAAAAAGTCATTCCAAAAACATTCCAAAACATATGAAATTAATAACTAAGTCATTGTAAACAAATAAAACATTCCAAACATTCCAACAGATGAAACTAATGAAATATGAAAGCATGAAAATATGATGAAATGATAATACAAAATCCTAAACTAAACAACATCATGATCATGGATCATGATCATGATCAAACTCCTTCCCTTCTCGTATAATACTTCCATTACACGCTCTCCATCAGATTCATATTCCACATCAACATCAACATCATTTTCCTCTTCCTACTCACCTCCGAAACGAAGTCATCTTCATGAAGATCTCTCTCTGTCACCCTTGAACTCCTCCTAGGTTGTAGAATGTCATCTACGCCGGTTGCTTCGTTCCACCATTTGCCAAGTTAGCCCTGTTCCGGGCTTACTTCATCACCACCACCCACCACCACCTCAATAATCCATTCTTGTGCATTGGTGGCTTCGACATCCTTAGCAAGAATGACATCTAGATCCTTTTCCTTAGCTCTTTTTTGCTTGTTACTCAACTTGGCATTGATTGGACATAGACTAGATTATTCAACCGGCTCACATCTAGTCTATTCCTTTTCTTTTGTATGTATCTACACAATGAGAATGATAATAAATTATTAGTTAGAAGTTAGTTAGTTACTTTATTAAAATTAAAATAAGCTAGTGGCCTAGTGCACTCACTCCTTCAAAAGTGCTCCAATTTCATTCTACATCCGGAGGAACTCGTGGTTAATGATAGGATTTTTATCGCCACTTCTTTGGAGATTGGGTGTGCTACCTCCATACATAGTCCCACCATGAAGCTACAATCTATAAAGATAGTATTTTAAGTTTTGAACATATAGAACATAATAATAATAAAAAAATAAATAAAGCACATAAGTGTATAAGTTTTAAATAGTACCCGGATTATAACTCTCATGATTTGTTTCAACATCCTGGTTGGTTTTTTCTTCCGCAAATAATTTGCTAAAGATCCTTCCCCTCTCCCTATACTTTATAGTTTCAACATTGCAGATAGATTTGCAAATCAAAAATTGTCACCACAAAACGCCTCCACACATTCAAATATTGCATTATTCACATTATCGTCATATTTGAATTGTTACATCTTTGAAGTAGTAATAGGGGGTGAAGGAAATGGCCACCAAGTGTAATGAACTATCAAGTCCGACCTTTAATTCTTGCATCAATAATGTCCAAGATCGGTTGATAGTTTCTTTCAAAATTGTTCAATGCCACTTTGATTCTGCTTTTGCTAGCAGCAGCTCTCCATATACAAACCCCATGGCTGCTTTCTATCCCCATCAAACAAGTCTAAGCACCTTCACCAAAGGTGCAAATACCTTCAAGCAAGTGGTCACACCATTCCAAAAGCTCATACTCATAACAGTAGCGAATGTCGCTTCCCCCCTTAGTAGAGGTAGACCATTTGCATTGCTCCCATACTTCACTACAAAACATTGACCTCAATTGAACTTTCTTCTCCATCAGACTTTGCAACGTAAGAAATGAAGAGGCAAATCTAGTGACTCCCGGCCTCACTTGTCTCTCTTTTTTGTAAAAGACCTCATTAAGGATAAGGTCTTGTGGTGGCATAGATGAAGACTGTAAACGTCTTGGCTTGGTTAATGGTTTTTTTATACTTCTGGATCTTACCAATGCTTTCAAGCATGAGATTGATGTTATGAGTTGCACATGAAGTCCAAAATATATGGGGTTTCTTCACCTTGAGTAATTTTGGCCGCTGCCATGTTGTTGGTGGCATTATCCGTGACCACTTGAATGATATTCTTTGGTCCAACTTGTTCAATGCACCCCAATCCACATACTGAAAAATGTGCTTCCCCGTGTGTGCCTCTTCTGAAGACTCTTTTGAGGAAAGAAAAGTGGTTCCTATTTGCAATTCACACACAAGTTCATTATGCTTCCTCCTTTTTCTATCGGACCAAGCGTCCGTCATAATGGAGCACCCATTCAAAGCCCATTCTGCTTCTTGCTTCTTAAGTACATCTTTTGTTCTCTGAACCTCCTTTCTCAACAACGATTCCCTCAATTGGTATTGACTTGGTGGTTTGTATCCCGAGCCAAATTGACCAACCGCCTCTACCACTTGCTTGAAACTGTCATGGTCAATTACATTGAAAGGAACCCCTGCTTCGTACACCCATTTAGCTACATACTGGTGCACTTTATGAGTCCTTTCTTTAAAAAGTGTTTCGCAGATGTTTTGTTGTCTTTTAGTTCCACCATTCAATGAAAATCAGGATTGATTTTTGATACAAATCAATCCATGGGGCCAAGAGAACGGGGCTCTCTCCTCACCCCTAATTCTGTCGCCATCGCATCTTCTTCCTCAGTTGTTGTATCAACCACATTTACTTGTGATCTCAACAACAACTCTTCCTTCCTCTTACCCCTCTTCTTATTTTTACCCTTCATAATGGCATTTTTACACTTGGCTTGCTCTACCGGTGTTGCTTTTGGACAAGCTGCGACATTTCCTGATATTTGGCCTACGTGCTCTTTCATTCTATAAGCTCCTCCTGACATCACTTTTTCACAGAGGATACATTTAATCTTGTCCAAATTCTTCGCATCGACTAACACCCCAAACTCCCATCCAACATCATTTGACTTCCTTTTAAGCACCGATTCGGCTGAAGATTGGACCGTATGGTCCACTGAGGAAGCCATTAGAAATATAACATAGAAAAGTTAACAAACATTTATGATTTATTTTATTTTTATCATAAAGAAATAAATAAAATAAATCAACATTACAACTATTGAACTATACAACTAGTACTACAATGATACAATCTAAAGGGAGCAGTCTATTGAAAGTAGCAGTCTATTCAATCTGCTTAATTGAAATACTAAAGGGAGTTAATTAAAAGGATTTAATTAATATATACTCTAATCGTTGGTAGAAGTCCAAGATATGTCATGAGAATTAGTGGGATCGGTTGAAGGTAGGGTAGGATTTTCTCATAAAAATAAGGGTAAACTAAATTGCTTCAATCATCCTTAGTATGATGGTAATTGTAAATGCTTTTTGAGAAATTTTGATTTTTTTATCATGGGTATGGGTTGAAACTCAGTCTTATCTATGGACTGAAATGAAAGACATACTACAACTACAACATATTAATTACAATTTACAAATTCAAAATACTAAAAATCTAAAATACTAAAATAGTAAAATTTTTATCATAATTTAATTTTCAAGTTTAAATTGTTTAATATAACATTATGGTAATCAACAATGAAGATTTAACCAAAAATATTCACAATTTTACAAAAAAATATTCATTTAGGTATTTAATCAAACACTTAGATTGCATATATAAAATTATATTTATTATTACTAAAAATTTTAAAATACTAAAATTGAGAAGTATCATACCTTTGTAGATGATAATGATTATGAAAAAGGGTTGAAATGGGGAAGAAGAAAATTAATTAGGGCTAGGTTACGTTGGCTTTCTAAAGAGGGGAAAAAAAAATTGTCGATAGCTTGCAAAGTCCTTGCTGCTGAGTCAAAAACTAAAAAAAAAAGGTTGGCTTTCTAAAGAGTGTTGTCTACTGCCCTGTGCCCCTCCACCAATTTCTGTTTTATATTTTTTGACAAGCCCAAAACGACACCGTTTTGGGCTTGTCAAAAACAAAAAAAATTAACTCGTCTCCGCGGCTGTGCGGCCGCGGAGACGAAATTCGCCGCCTAGACGGGCTCGATCTAGGCGGCTATGCGGCCGACTGAACGCTCTTGTGCGCCCCGTCGCCTAGCATCGCCGACTAGGGGTTGTTCGGTGCGGTCGCCTAGCGCCTAGGCGGCCGCACAAACCGAATTTTACAACACTGTTTTTAATAATTCTATTGTCTGTCTACTTCTATCTAATAATTACATAAATACTTTTAGCGTAAATTACGTTAAATTTTGACATGTTTCATACTAAAATTTGTTTATAATTAAGTTTTTTGAATTTCAAATTTAGGTAGAGGGATTCTTTTATAATTTTATGATTTTTGAATATTTATGTAATTATACAAGCAATCAATGTGGGGATGCTATTGTAATTTTTTAGGGGTCACTTTTTTAATTATTTGGTTAAGCACTGAAATAAAATTTTCATTGGAATCACTAATAATCATTTTAAAAGATGTAGGTAAAAATATTTTTAATAATTTTAGGTGATTATTTTTGACAATTTCCACTTCTTTATATTGTTTTAATTTTAAAAAAAAATCTTCTTTATTTGCAACTTTAAAAATTGCCTTTCTCAATTTCCTATGTACCAATCATTTTTAATAATTCTATCTATTTTACTTCATATCTACTTCTAGCTAATAATTCCATCAACTTTTAGTGTCACGTTAACTTTTAGCGTGAATCACGTTAAATTTTAACGTGTTTCACGTTAAAATTTATTTATAATTAAATTTTTTGAATTTTAGATTTTGGGTAGAGGGTTTTTTTTTTTTATAATATTATAATTTTTGAGTATTTATATAATTATACAAGTAATTAATGTGGGGATACTATTCTAATTTTATAGGGTTCACTTTTATAATTATTTGGCTAAGAACTGAAATAAAATTTTCATTGGGATTATTAATAATTATTTTAAAAGATATGGTTAAAAATAATTTTTTGTAATTTTAGAGGGTCGTTTTTGACAATTTCCACTTCTTTATATATCTTGTTTTAATAAAAAAAGAAAAATCTTCCTAATTTGCCAACTTTAAAAACTGCCTTTCTCAATTTCCCATGCACCAACCATTTTTAATAATTCTATCTATTTCACTGTCTCCTCTTTGTTTTTTCAAATCTATCTTACCGACCTCGAAATTTTTTTTTTTTTTTAATAAAAAGACTAAATAAACGCGTGGATCACAAGGTTTAATTATTAATAAGACCGTGGATCATAAGGTTTAATTATTAATAAGAAGAACTAATTTTTAAATTTATTGGTAAGATTTTTATACTAAATGTTGATGTGCGAATCCGGTCAACGTAGTGAATCGGTGAATATTCGATATTTAAAGGATTGATATAGTAAAAAGATAAAATGAGAAGATTTTTAAAGTGGTTCGGCTTGAGAGAATGCCTGCATCCATTGTTTTTGGTATTAAAGTCGAACTCACTGAGTGTATTGCGGAGCTCGCTTATGATTGTGTTTTCTAAAAAAGTTGGTAACCTTTATAACGGGGGTGTCCTGCTCTTTTTATAGTGTGAATGGGCAAGAATCATCCTATTTTTCATGGAATCTAATTACATGATTTAAAGGCGAAATTCTATTCCTTAATAGACGTGGTTTAGTTTAAATGTAATAGCTGATTATGTGGAATTTGAGGTTGATTGTGAGTCTGCTTAGTTGACCAAGTGCAATCCCTGTATTCTTGGGATTCTTCCTTAAATTGTGGCTTCGGACTACGAGCAGCGAGCCTCATGGTTAGTGAATTGCGGGCTATTTCTCCAATGGTTGGCTAGCTTAGTGGAGTTTGGTACTTCGACTTCTTTGTTGTTACTCCCTTCATGGTTCATTGGATTTGGGGCCCCTTTGGTCCTATAGCGATTCTCTGGCCCTTTGCGTGTGTTGCGCCTTCTTTGGAGGTTTCAGCATTTTGGGCCTGCTTGGTACCGTGTAATTTCTACACACAACACTAAACTTCTCTTAATTTAAATGATTATTATATTTGATCATTAAAAAAATTAAATTATTCCAAAATTAATATATAAAATTCATTAAATAAAAAAACTAAGAAAGAATAAATAGTTAAGTTTTTCACTGTTCAAATCATTTGAGATTGATGGAGGAGATTTATTTTTAAAAATTAATAAAATAAAATACCATCTCCGCTCTTCTCTCTCCCTTGTTTTTCCTTCTTGTTTTTAAAATTAAGCTTTATCGTCCATCTCAACGTTGAAGACCTAAAATTTCTTTTCTTATTTTTGAATTTTTAAATCTTGAGTTTATTTTAAAAATTTAAAATAAATATCCACCCTCCATCTCAAATAAGATGGATGATGACGGTAAAAATCTTAACTTATTTTTCTTTTTTAGTTTTTTATTTAATAAATTTTAATAATTTTATATATTAATTTTGTTGGCATTTTAATTGATTAAATATGGTTAATTATTAAATTGAATGAAATTTGACTAATGATAAATGTGGTATTTATTAATAAATCTAAATATTAATTCTACTTATAAATGAACAAATTTCATGAATTTTGAGCGTTATTTACTCTTTTGCAAAATCCATCACAGCTCACACTTATTATTATTATTATTATTATGGTGCAAATGTTCTATTAGTATTTCAATCATGGAATTCAACATTCTTTTCTGCTTATTTATTCTTAACGTATGCAGAATATTTTCAAAACGTTTTTGGCGAGGCAAGCTGTGTCAAATTTATATTCATAATATATTATTAAAATTATCTCTACAAAGAGAATTTTATAAGCACATAATATACCACTAAAATTATATATATATATATATATATATGCATATGTATTTGTTGTATTCTCATTTAGGTCTCTGTTTTCGTATTTTTATTGTTTTTGGTGAAATAGTGAAGTTTTAATAACTTTTCTTATGAATTTTTCTTTTTCAATGTTGTTTGTCTATGGATTAGGAATAATTGTCCTAACTAAAGTCAGTTTGCTATATTCTTTATTTAAGCATGGTTATTTAAGCATGGTTTTTATTGAGTTCCCGTTTGACAGGGTTTTTACTTTAAACTTTTAGTTACTTAAAAGCTCTTCCTACAAAAACTATATATTTTGACTTTATCTGGAAGAGCTTTTAGGGCCCGTTCGATAAGTGGGTTTGAACTGGGTTTGGATAATTTTTTTATCCAAACCCATGTTTGGTACAAGTTGAGTACTGTTAAGATTGGTCACAGCCAATCCCAACAGTACCCATTTTCTCCCAGTGAGGCGGGACAACTTGTCCTGCCTCAACAGGTGGGACAACTTGTCCCACCTTTTTTTTTTTTTATAAAAAATATTATATTTATATATAATATATTTTAATAAAAATTAATTTTTAATAGTTCTATATATTTTTAAAAAATAATTTAAATAATTTATTTTATTTAAAATATTTTTTAATTTAAATAATTTTATTTAAAATTACTTTTAAATAGTTTTATTATTTTTTATTAAATTTATTTTATTAATAGAATAATTTTTAACTCAATTTAATTTAAGTAATTTTATTTTTTTATTTAATTTAAAATAATTTTATTATATGTAAAAATTAATTTAATTCAGCCTGATTTTATCCAATCTCATACTACATCAAACACATTACAGTAATAATTTAATCCAATATATATTGCACCAAACACATTACAGTATTAATTTAATCATGTCCAATCCAATCCATTCGAGTAGTGTCTCTCTCCCCTAAATTACGAATAAAATATAATAGCTTAATATATATATATATATATATATATATATATATAAGTTAGTTTTTTTTAAAATTAATTATAAATAGTTGTATTTATTTTTTTAAAAGTAGTATAAATATTTTATTTAAAAAAATTAACCATATTTAATTTTTATTATTGATTTAAAACAATTTTTTACTTTAAAATTAATTTAATCTAATAATTAATCAATTTCAAACTATATAAAACATATAAAATATAATAAAATTTTTTATCCAATCCCATACTACACCAAACAAAACATAGTACTATTTTTAATCCAATCCGTACTGCACCAAACACATGACAATACTAATTAGTCCAATCCTATCCAATCCAATCCAATCCCATAAAAATAGTCCAATCCAGTCCAATCCCATAAAACAAACGAGCCCTTAAAGCTTAAAAGCTCTTCCATGAAAACATCCAAACGAGTCCAAAAGTGGCTTTTGAACCCAAAAAGTCAATAAACTACTTTTATAAGCTATCCCAAACAGGCTGAATCTATCTAGGAGTAACATTGTATATCAAGATTATTGCCTTTATAAGCTATCCTAAACAGGCCTGAATCTATCTAGGAGTGACCAAAAAAAGCTCATATCTTCAGCAATTATTTTTCATAGCTCAACTTTGATTATTGCCTTCAATGTGATCCAAATATCTAGTTGCAGTTTTACTTTAATAGACATAAATTCACTGTAATAGGTGAAAAAAAACAGAAGAGAATATATACCATTTGAACAACAAAACCACGAACAGATCAATAGCACCACAAAAAAATGCCAGCCAACCTAAATGCAAAGGTGTAAATTTTATAATAATTTACAATTGGCTTCTCAAGGACAAAGGAAGAGAACAATCACAATGAACAAGGAGAGTTTTCCTCTTTGTAAACCTGCAACAGAAACAGAGAACAAGTTACATAAACACAAATGTCAAAAGAGAACATACCAAGAAAAGAAAAGAAGAAAGTGAGAGAGAAGTACACAGAATGCACCAAACCATCCAACTAAATTGATTTAAATACCAAACAAGTTACATAACTAGATTTACAACTCGGCATCATAACAAAGCCTTTTGAAAGTAAAACATTTAGACACACCAAAGATTAATTTTTGTGATCACCACACTCCTTGAAATAGTCATATTTCCGTCATTTTATATTAGGCCTATGCAATTAATTTAATATCATTATATCATACCGAACACACAATTCTTATCAATATTTGTTAACATCTTTTGCTTTTGGTATTCTCTAATTATTTTGTCAGCTTAACTCATCTATTTGCTAATAGCTGATAGCACAACTGAGACAAAGTTTGATTTTCTGAATTTGTAAATAGATATTGTAGCTCATGCTCTACTGTTTGCCATATACATGCATATGTAAACAAGCATATCGCACACAGACATATCTAGCATTGCCCCCTCTCCCCATCTCAATCTCAACTTTTCTTTTAAGTTAAATGTATTCATTGCCAAATCTCAAAAGTTTGTAATCCTCCTTGCTTGTATTGTCCATAAAACAAATATAAAGCTTTATAATTTGCATAAGTTTTCCTCTTATAGCATTTGGGAAGATTGTACAATAAGACATTCGCACTTTGCTCTTTTCTTCTTCTTCCCCGTACGATCGCCTATAAGGATTGTCAAGAAGATAACAGAACAACTTGTCCAAAACATGGTCAAAGTGCCCTTCAGAAGTTTCGACTTATATGCATTATTTCAAAGCTAATGTCTTCTAATTTTCTAATCTTTCTTTATCTTGTAATAAATGAATATTGAAATGTCACCCGGAGGCGCTTAAATCACCTCAAGTACGGAAGCTAGGCCAACTGCACTGATTGAAAACATAGAGAAAACTCATAACAAAAAAATCATATCATCTTAAAATTCACCTGATCTCGGAGAATAACTTCCAGGCCAAGCTAAATTATACATTAATCTCTAATTCATACACAGTAGTTAAGGCATAGGTAACTGAAAATCTGAAATAAGTGAAAAATATGAATTCTTCTGTTCATAAGGCATAAAAGTACAAATCAAAAGGTTAATGACAGAGTGATAGCACATACATATAAGTAGACTTGCGGAAAAAGCAGAAGCTTTCTTCAGCCATCCATGGAAAGCGGACCGTCTCCAATAGCATTATCATCGTTATTCTTGAGGTTTCCGCAGACATTACACTCCATAACATTAGAAGGAGTAGCAGGGGAAGGAGGCAAGGGAGCCAATGTGCCCCAACAATTATCTCTATTACACATGTATGTCACAAAGAAATACGCGTGAGGAAAATCAGTATCCTCATTTTCAGCACCAGAGGCCACCATTTGTTCGTCTTCGTCTTCGTCCTCATCCATTAACATTACCTCCTCCTCCTCGTCGACATCATTTTCATTGTCATTGTCGGACCAATTAGCTTCGACCTTGCAGCGGTCACAGTCGCAGGCAAAGCCATAGTCTTCTAACAGTCTCTTCTGTCTAGAGGAGTAATCCAAATTGACAGGGAAATAACTCAGGCAAATCTCCCTACCTTGTGGAACATCATGGAGGATCCTTACGATCATGTCTGTGTTATTGTGGGGTGCGGTGTCGACATAATCAAATCGACAAGCATTTGGCAGGCAGTCATGGTTGAAAAAAGAAGCCTTGGGATAAATAGCATAAGCGCGAACAGATCTCTCAAGGTGTTCGTTAAAAGGCTCCATCAAGCCAAAGGCGTTGAGCCTATCCTTGGCTAGCAGAGCAGCCGTGAGTTCGATTGAAGGAATTGAAGGTAGAGGGGAGAGAGTGGAGATGAGGGAGTGTAGGAAATGGGCATTGGAGGCGTCATTATCAGTGGCGGTGCCTTGGAGAGAGACTAGTGTTTGGAAGTGAGGAGGAGAAACAAGGGAGAGATTGAATGCAGAGATTAGGAAGCGGGCTTGGACATGGCGTTCGAGTGGTTGGTTTAGGAGCAAGTGAGGAGAATGTTGGAGACGAGAGAGAGCTTGGCAGACATAAGGAGAGTGAGAAGAGGAAGAGGCACGAGACAGGCACGTGGGCGTACAGAAGAGGAGGGAGCAAGAAGGGCAAGTTGAAGGTGGAGATTGTAAAGTTTTGAAGCAGTGGTTACAATAGGAGGTGGATTGATCATGTGGTTTGATAAAAGGGAGAGCAGAGTAGAGGAGAACGGGAGAGTCACAGAGTACGACTTGGCCGGCCTTTAATGGCTGTGATGCTACTAGACTTCTTCCTCTACCTTCAATGTCTGCAACGCTCACTAAGCATTCAGCCGACATCCTTCTCAGACCAGAGTTTGTTCAACAACTGATCACGCACTGATTAACGTGTGTTAGGGTTTGGGTAAAATAATAAGACTAGAGATATCCATGGGCCTTCGGCTGAGATATTAGGGCCCATTTTCCACCAAAACCATGTTTATGCCGATGAAACTAATATCTTAATCCAATTGGCTTCATTGATCCACTTGAATAATTTCAAAAATCACATCATTAGTATTTAAGAAAAGTGCACATGATTGAACAAAGTCATATACTATTCGGATTTCTGAGAAAGGTTTGTTTAAGGTACTCCTTATCCTTAAGCAAGTTGGTAATTATCATCCACTTAAATAAAGATATCAAACCCAAACCAAGGGTCCAGCTTTGAGGTGCAAATACACATACAAGTTGAGCTCAAAAGTCAAGAAAGAGGAAAATGCTATTGCCTGTAGCCATCAAAATACAGGATGACAATACTGAGTATCCAACTCTCAATCAGTAATCTTGCAGGAAGCATGTCAAAATGATTGTTTAATCAAATGAGCAACAGTATTACAAAGACTTTCCCACACATACATTTATTTCAGTCACATTACGGCTCAAGAGTAGCAATATCAGGCTTTAAGGGCTTCCCCTGCTTTGACAAGGTCTTCAAGTGCCTTTGAGATCTGTGCCTCACTCAAACCTTCTAGACGAATCCCCTTCTCAACGCCCATATCTGTGTACATATTAAGCAAAACATAGATGCGATCAGATGACAATGTAACAATTTAAGAGAACAATGCTAAAGTGTTGAGGGGATAAAAATAAGGGTTAAAATAAGGTTGGGAGACAGATTATCCTGATATGTATACAACACTTAGTATAGAAGAAGGTGCCTATCTATAACTGGAGTTCCAAGCTTCACCACTTAACAAGCACTCAGATCAACAATTCTAAGACAATGATAATAAAATCCTTCAATTCAGTAAGACGGATTCGTTGCTTACAGTCTTAAATTAGGATTAAACTAAGAAAAAAGGACACTGCTAAGCATGAGGTATCTATAACACTTGCAATGCATACAACAATCATCAAGCATAGATAAGAAGCCAAGCCAACTAAGAGTTCCAACTTTCACAATTAAACAAGCATTCAGTCCCACAATTATGTCAAAGATGTTAGTCCATTATTAGAGAAGACAGCCCAGGTAAATTATAATTATATGATTCAGTTATGGCATGAGAAAATTTACTTCGTGCAGGAGGCAAACAGGATGAAAAAGAAATTCCTTCACACAAACTGCTTTGTTGCTTACAATTCTAAATTAGGGTTAATACATAAAATTTCTCTTCTAAGCATGAGGGATCTCTTAAACTTAACGAGAAAAAGCATTTAGTACAAGATAAAAAGAAAGTAGATTATGAAGTTGCAACGGAAAAAGTAAAATGAGAATTGGAAGGCTTTGGCTGAGGCCTGAGGCTGAGGCAGCTCAAGCATCTGCATCAAATGCAGTTGCCAGTAGAGAACTGGACCTCCAAAGAAAACTGACACCATTAAACACTTGAACAACTGTTTTATGTATAAACAAAGTAAAGAGTTGGTTCTTCCAAACCCTAAATGTGTACAAAATTATAAAAGGGAAAGGCTATATAGTTGACAGAACAAAGAATCGTTCGAGATTCTTTTGATGTAATTACTCACAAACAGCAAACCCAAATTAGTAAATGCTTTTCAAGGAAATCTTCCATATCACAAATTATCCCAAGGAAAAAAGTTCATTAGCTTCCAGAAAAGGGCAGTCATGGCACATCTCGTTGGCTGTGCGAAGCTATGATGTACCAAGAAAAGCTACAAGGTAGAATAAACTCTGCCTACTATTGGTTGCTTTCCAACGTCAATCTTCATTTTGTGTGTCCTAGAAGACTCAGAAGGCCCAAGGAATGCAAAATTTCCACTAAAGCTACATTACTAGGATCTCTCAAGAAAGCTTTGTCCTCTGCAGATACACATGCAATTTCAGGTCAAGGAAGCTGAGTACCGGAAACAAATAAGATTGAGATGTGTAGTTAATTTTTTGGGTCTATAATCTCTTCATGGCATCAGTGCAACAGAGACAAATAGTTTGAAACATGTCTAATGCCATACTGTCACTAAATACATTAAATGAAAGGTAAAAAGAACTGATCATGTTCATCTAAATGATCTACAATCCATATTCTTTTCTCCTCATTAACATTTCCTTTTCTTTTTCTTTCTTTTTTTTAACTTGGGAAAAAAATGGAAATGACTTGTATTTAAATTTCTTAAACTTTCCAATACTTGGAAAAATAGAAAAGTAAAAGGAAGAACATTGGAATGGAATATGCAGGAAGAGTAAGAATACCATATCTAGCCCATAACTGGGGCTCAATACCACTGCATTCACGTATCAAGATTGGTAGTTTGGGGTTTGAAGTCTTCAGATTCTTGTAGTTCTTCTCCACAAACACTCTGCATAGATATTAAAATGAAAACATAACCACAAATACCAAAAAAAAAAGCGACTTTCATGCAGGAATCAATGGGAATGATAATAATGACAAAGACAATCGCTTTCCTTCTCTTAATAACCACTCAAATCATAATTTTCCGGTCAATCGGACAGATTGAGATCCGAACGACGAACTACGAACAAAAACGGGGATCCCCTTGTCATTTACTACTATCTATCAGGGAATGTTACGGGCAGTATACTAAAATTAGCAGAGAAAGAGTAAAATCCACATAGGAATTTGATGAAATGATGCCCCATATAAGAATTTGAGATGCGAAACCCTCGAAATCGAAACAAGAAGAAAAAATGAACTGACATGAAAAGCATACCTAGTGGAGGAGCTAGAAGGCGACGATTGACACAGTAAGATCCTCAGTTCCTTGATATTCTTAGATAGCTGTCCTCTCCATGCCATTTCTCTCTCTCGATCACAATTCTACTGCTTGAAGATTGATTAATGGAGTTCACGATATTCAGAGCGTGAGAAAGTGAGAGCTCTGTTTTTCAATCAAAGGTTAGCTTTATGGGCCCTGAGTCTGGCCCAAATACCAAAGCCCAAAGCTCAAATCCATACTAGCTTAGTATTCAATCTATACACGGAAACGCAGCGCAAACGCGTATGTCGGTTTTTTCTTAACCCCAGTCTGCAGCTAACCTAACCATGGTTTACTACTTTGGTTAATATTTCTGTATTTGCTATAAATCTAATTTTCCAGGTTTTTTCTTAATTTTTCATATTCAGCTTTTCACAATATCTTCCTATCGAATTACAACCTCTTATCTTTTATCTCCGCAGCCGATCTGCGAAATCAGGTATCATTTACGTTTATCAACAAATTCCTTCTATTTAGTTGATTTATATCGTGATTTTTTGGTTTATTTGTTCATTGATTGATAAGTAACTCATGTTTGTGGTTGTTTGATGAATCGATAAGCCTTTACTGATCGAGAATTATGTTATATTCTTGCTGATTATGCTTATTTGATTATATAGGATAGCATGATAAATTTTTTTTTTTTAATCCGAGTTTTTTGTTAGTATTATGCATGATATCTCATAATTTATTTCAAGAAATTTGATGTGATAAATCTGAATTTTTTTTAAATGATCCCGTTAAAAGTTCTCTCGTGTCAATTTTTTTATTTGTATATATGTATATAAAAACTGATTTTGAAAGGGAACTTTCTTTTAGCACCAAAACAATTTGTTTTTAGGAGGAAAAAGAAGTTCAAAAAATTCCTTCGGTTAACAGTAATGTTGTGGAGCACAAGAAATATTGGACATCGCAATGAACATTTGTATGCATGCATGAGATATTATTTTCCCTTTTGTCCTTTTCTATCTATTAATTTATTTATTAAACATATTGTTAAAATATTATAAATCTACCCTGGATATAATTTAGTCCACAGGTTACAGTGTTATTACACATGTTGCCTCTTGAAGAGCTGGCAGATACCGGAGGAATCTTTTTTTTCTCTATAAACAAACCCCTTTATAGAACATACACATCTGTTTGATTCGCTTTTATGTTCTTGCATATTTTCATGTAAATTATGTTTTCTTTGTCCATTGTCACTTGTGAGTTGTGATACCATTTCCTGCTAGTATGAGATTTGTAACTTATTCCTTTGTACAAGAATATATTACATGTGCATCATTTAATTTGTTGTCTTAACATTTATTATTTATGTAGTTCTTTAGCATCTTTTTGGCACAACTGTAAGTGAGTTTCTGTGAGATGTGGATTTGTTTTAATAGATTACCCCCTTATGGTTTCATGTATTGTCTTTTGGCAGTTAAAATATTGCAATGGCAGATGGTCAAGAGACTGATAAAAATATTGAGATATGGAAGATTAAGAAGCTAATTAAAGCACTTGAAGCAGCTAGAGGCAATGGTACCAGCATGATATCTCTTATCATGCCACCACGTGATCAGATAGCAAGAGTTACCAAAATGCTGGGGGATGAGTTTGGAACTGCTTCAAACATCAAAAGCAGGGTCAATCGTCAATCGGTGTTGGGTGCTATCACGTCTGCTCAGCAAAGGTTGAAGCTTTACAACAAGGTTCCTCCCAATGGCCTTGTGCTTTACACAGGAACAATAGTCACTGACGATGGGAAGGAAAAGAAGGTGACAATTGACTTTGAGCCTTTCAGGCCTATTAATGCGTCTCTTTACCTCTGTGACAACAAGTTTCATACTGAAGCTCTGAATGAACTTCTGGAATCCGATGACAAGTTTGGTTTTATTGTCATGGATGGTAATGGGACCCTATTTGGGACACTGAGTGGTAACACTCGTGAGGTGCTTCATAAGTTTACTGTTGACCTTCCAAAGAAGCATGGTCGAGGAGGGCAGTCAGCTCTTCGGTTTGCTCGACTTCGTATGGAGAAGCGTCACAACTATGTCAGGAAAACAGCCGAACTTGCCACCCAGTTTTATATCAATCCTGCTACCAGCCAGCCTAATGTTTCAGGACTTATACTTGCTGGTTCAGCTGACTTCAAAACTGAGCTTAGTCAGTCAGACATGTTTGACCCTCGTCTTCAGGCTAAAATTCTGAATGTGGTTGATGTTTCATATGGAGGGGAAAATGGATTTAATCAGGCAATTGAGCTGTCAGCTGAAATCTTATCTAATGTGAAATTTATTCAAGAGAAGCGCTTGATAGGAAAATATTTTGAAGAAATAAGCCAGGACACTGGGAAGTATGTGTTTGGTGTTGATGACACATTGAAAGCTTTGGAAATGGGTGCTGTTGAGATACTCATTGTTTGGGAAAATCTGGACATTACTAGGTATACCTTGAAAAACTGCGCAAACAATGAGGTTGTCATAAAACATTTTAACAAGGAGCAGGAGGCCAATCAGAGCAACTTTCGTGATCCTGAAACCTCTGCTGAATTGGAGGTTCAGGAGAAATCGTCACTGCTCGAGTGGTTTGCTACTGAGTATAAGCGGTTTGGTTGCTCACTCGAGTTTGTTACCAACAAATCACAAGAGGGATCCCAGTTCTGCAGAGGCTTTGGTGGGATTGGTGGAATCCTCCGCTACCAGCTTGATATGAGATCATTCGATGAGTTCTCTGATGATGGTGAAGTTTATGATGATTCAGAATAGCAATCAATCAAACCTCCTCCACTGCTGGTGCAGGATGATGGAGTGAAAGGGGCTGCACCAGCGCGCGATTCGTCGCGCCTGCTTCTCGGTAGCTGTGTTCGAAACCTTATCCAATGGGCTATTGAGGTTTTGATTTCTAAACTGCTTTTTGAATTTGACATTTTTAATCTCCTTAATAGCACTGTTTGGTTGGTTTCTCCAATGGTGTATAATTTCTTTTTTTTTTTTTGGTGGTGTGTGAGCACTTTTGATGTTGTTTTCTAAAAATTTTCTGTTTCGGATTTTATTTTATCAGGGGCAAGATGTCATGACTCTGCTAGGGAAGCATAAGATGGCAATGTTGCATGGACTTAGTGATGCAGCAGCTGCTGAATATGACCAAGAAAGGAGAAGCTACTACCTATTGTCAAAGGGGTGCATTCGAAGTTGGCCGTTTTGATATCTATATATCATTGCTATGGAAAACCCTCTGGGTATTGTGGTTTGTGGAAACTGCTGTCTATTAAGACTTTTGAGTGGTTTGTGGAAACTGCTGTCTATTATGACTTTTGAGTAGTTTACGCACATGGGGTTGTTTTTTTCGTATATGCTGAAGTCGGAACAAATTTGGTATTTGGTTTTATGGACCCTGCATCCTTTAGTGGGGCAAGTCAAGTATTATCATAAACATAATATGCATGTCTTAAGTATGACAATTCTATCTATGCTTTATTATCATTATCCAATCTTTTCCTCTCTTTTTATCTGATATATTCGTTTTCAATTTATTGGTAAGCATTGTTTAGAAATGGAAAATATTTTAGTGACTCTGTTGTTTGATGTTAAGACTTGAGTGTATGTAGATGCACCAGATGCATGTAATTGTGCACATCTCGTCTTTGATAAGATTAATTTTGAATGTTAATTTGTGCTGCGGTCCGGCATTTGTCGCTAGGGTAGGCTAGCTGTAAATAATTCATTGATTTTCGTAGATATTTAAAAAATAAGTAGATATAAGCTGTTATGATTTCATCTTATTGCATATTGACTTATATTTTTTGACTTCACATTTATAATAATGAGTATTAATGTAAAATGGAGATTGATTATTATTTTTAAATTTTTATTTTTTTAATATTATAAAAATGAGTTTTGAAATTTGAAGTATAAACTTATTTATTGACCACTATCTGTTTTTATTGAAATAAGAAAATATATTATTTTTTTTAGTTTTTACGTACAAAAATTTTAATTAATAAAATTAAAGATGTAAATTGTACTAAAAAATGTTAAATTGGGGTTTATAATGTTGTTTTTATAACTTCAGAACTAATTAGAGATTAATTTGAATTTATGTGCATCTTAAAAAAATTTAATGTATAAAAGTAAGAAAAAAAAGAAATAACGAAATTAAGAAAATAAATAAATAAACAAACTATTAATTAAGAAAATAAATAAATAAACAAACTATTAATTAAAATAAAATGATAAAGAAAAATAAAAAATAAATAAAAAATAGTAAAATATTATTTGTAATTGAGAGATTGAGAGTTGATGATACTAAAGTTGTGTAATGACGAAAACTCAAAAGAAGTGGCATATGAAATCAACCGACTAATCAGGAGAGAAAATAGCATTAACGTTGGATTGGGATACATCGGGCCTCGTAGAAGTGAAGATTGGTGGTACAACAGAACCCATCGGTGATCAATGGAAAGCGGAAGGACTACGAGATCTCTGCCTCTTATTACATCTCCTAACAGATTCAGTGCTCCCCGCTTTAGACTTACCTCCTCTTGGGGGAACGGGCGGCATAGCGCTCAAAGGATCAGCGCCCCCAGGAACTTCCTTCTCAAGCAAGACAGGATCGATGTTTCAGTGGTGGTGCGTGCGCGCTTTGAAGAGACCTCCTTTATGAACTCCTCAGGAATCTTGGCCTCCAGACTCACTTTGGGAAGCGTCCTCCGAGACCGCTTGCTGGCCACCGACTTTCCTTTCCTCGAGGGTGCAACTTCTTTGTCAGACATCTTCCTCTTGTCAGATTTGCCAGCCAACTTTCCTGAAATATCAGAAAGAAAAGAAATGGAAAAGAAAGTAAAACAAGTTACCAAATGAATCAACAAATTTATAACATAAAAATGTTAGGCCAGAAAACTAAGCTTACTTTTCTTTCCAAAGCTCCTTTTTGAATTAGCCAATCTCAGAGAAGAGGGTTCAGGGATGATTTCCAAAGTTGTGTGTGAGTAACTCCTTTTGTAGAGCACATTGTGATGAATCATATATCTTGGGGTGATCCGTACAATTTTTCTTGCTTGTAATCTATCTGCTGGGAGTTGTCCATCTTGGAGGAATCGGATGATTGGTTGCATACATGACCCTTCATCCGCATTACGTTCGGTGGTCATGATTTCTTCCTCAACTTCAACACTTGGGTTAGGCAGCTCAGTTATTGTTATCGTCCGAGGGAGTTTAGCTTCGGTAGTAAAAGCCAACTTTGCCAAAGCGTCTGCTTGGGAGTTCCTTTCCATGGATATTCTTGTGAATCTACATTCTCGAAATCTTTTGCTTAATGCCCTTACCATGTTCAGGTAGAGCATCATTACAGTGTCTTTCGCCTGATAATCATTGTTAACTTGGTTCACGATGAGCTGTGAGTCGCTGAATATAACGAGAATCTCCACTTTCAACTCTATAGCGAGCCGAAGGCCTTGAACCAGAGCCTCATACTCTACTATTTGTTGGTTTCTCGAAATCTAAAACGGAGGGCCAATTGGGCTATCGTACCATTCGGTGATTGTATTATGACCCCAGCTCCACTGCCATGTCGATTGAAGGACCCATCTACAAAAAGTTTCTAAGATTCGTCCTCCTGTCGGTCAATGCTGAAGGCATCTCCTTGGATACTTTCTAATAAGAAGTCGGCTACAGCTTGACCCTTGATCGTACTTCTTGGCTTATAAGTAAGATCTAACTCACTGAGTTCTACGGACCACTTGATCATCCGACCTGATGCTTTTAGCTTTTGCATCACCTGTCTAAGGGGATAGTTCGTTAAGACGGTGATCGGATGTGCTTCGAAGTATGGTCGGTGTCTTCTTGCTGAGATTATCAATGCTAGCACAATTTTTTCGACCTTCGTATATCTAGTCCCTAGGTTCATCAGGGCCTTACTTATATAGTATACAACCCTCTGAGTTCCATCCTCCTCCCGAATCAGCCAAACTCACAGCTACCGTGCTGACAACCAAATACAAGTATAAGGTTTCTCCAGTCTGGGGCTTCGATAGCATTGGTGGCTCTGCTAGATATGACTTCAGCTCCCTAAAGGCGTTTTCACACTCTGGGGTCCATTGACTTGAACTATTTTTCCTCAAAGCCTTGAAGAACAGAAGGCAACGATCTGTAAGGCGTGAGATAAATCTTGCAAGAGAGACAATGTTCCATGTGAGCCCTTGAATTTCCTTCGTTGTCCTAGGACTTCGCAACTCTTAAATTGCCTTTATCTTATCTGGGTTGGCATTGATTCCGCAATGGTAAACCATGAAGCTAAGGAATTTTCCCGAATATACTCCAAAGGCGCATTTCTTTAGGTTGAGCTTCATCTTGTATCTTCGGAGTGTCTTAAATGTCTCTTCAAGGTTTACTCGGTGGTCACTGGTCCTCAGGGACATACACTTACATGTTTTTCCCGATTTGTCCTTCGAATAAGCGATTCACCATCCTCTAGTATGTCGTTCCTGCGTTCTTTAAACCGAAAGGCATCACCTTGTAACAATACATTCCAGTGTCGGTGACAAAGGTTGTTTTGTCTTTATCAGCTTTGGACATCTTCACTTGATTGTACCTTGAGTAGACATCCATGAAACTCAGGAGTTGGTGTCCTGCAGTGGAATCCACCAATTGATCTATTCTTGGGAGCGGGAAGCAATCCTTAGGACAAGCTTTGTTCAAGTCGGTAAAGTCTACGCACATCCTCCACCGGTTGTCCTTCTTCCTAACCAGGACTATGTTGGACAACCACTGATTGTACTCTAGGGATCTGATAAACCCAGCATCTAGTAGCTTCTTGACTTCCACTTCTATAGCTTGATATCTTTCTGCATTGAACGACCTCCTCTTCTGACACACAGGTTTGAAGTCTGGCTAACATTGAGCTTGTGAACCATTACTATTGGGTTTATTCCTAGCATGTCTTGGTGGCTCCATGCAAAGATGTCCGAGTATTCAATCAAGAGATTTATCAGTTCTCTTCGGGTATATTGAGGAAGAGACGCCCCGAGGAGGATCGTCTTCTGAGGTTGGTCCGCATGTATAAAGATGCGCTCTAGAGGTTCCACAGGATTTCCTGAGGGTTTGGAGGTTACATCCCTAGGATCAAGGCTCGAAACTTCTGCTTTACCTAACTCTTCCTTAGCTTACTGTTGAATAAGAACATTAAGTGTTCTTCGTTTCCTCAATTTTCGCGATCGAAGACGGGTGGTCCGATCTACGGTGGTTACCAATAAACCTCCCACGGTGGTCAAGGTGTTTTGGCCTATCTCGACGCATCGTCTATATTCACTCTGATCCGCCTTCATCTCACCTTCCCCATTTTCCGTGGGGAAATTGACCTTCATGCAATAAACACTACTAACAGCACGCATATCATATATAGTAGGTCTTCCAATCAACATATTAAAGGGGAAAGGAATGTCAATGACCTGGAAGGTGACCCATAGGGATCGTGTCTTGGGGCGGCTGCCAAAGCACACGGGCAAGTCAATCTGTCCAAGGGGTTTAGTCTGGTGGCCTCCAATTCCTCGAATGTAGTATCTCGCGGGTTGGAGTTGTTCAATCCTGTACCTGAGTTGCTCAACTACCGCCCAATGGATTATGTCAGTTGAACTTCCATGGTAGATCAACACTCGCTTGACAATACGGTTTGAAACCTTAACCATGACCACCAGTGCATCGCAATGCAGGTAGGTCACTCCTTCGGCGTCATCTGGGGTAAAAGTTATTGATTGCCAATGAATCGTTGGTAGGTCAACACTACCAGCTATACGAACAGTGGTAGATGTTGATGCTGATGCTCGACTCTCTGTACCACCAACCACCGACTCTTGAATGATGAAATTTATTGGCTCATCTTCATCTGACATTGGGGCATTGGTTACCTGCCGTTCATCGCCCTTAAGTTGTACACTCATTTTTTATTGCTTTCGGACGCATTCTTGCAACTTCCCATTGCGTATAAGTGTCTGTATTTGATCTTTCAAGTCGTGACAATTCTTTGTCTCATGATCATGATCCTGGTGGAACTCGCAGCGTTTCTTCGGGTCACGCTGCTCTGGGGGCGATCTCATTGGCCCGGGCCATTTGAGCAATTGGGCCGTTTTGGCTTTTTCGAACACCTGGTTAATTGGGAATTTCAAGGGGGTATACTTATCAAACTTACTCCTGGGCACCCTTGTCCCCCTAGCACTTTGGCCCATGTTGGCCCGGTCGTCCTTTTATAGGGCTTTAGCCTTTCCTTTACTTAACCTATTATACCATGGTCTTTTGAGCTCGACAGATTGGGCCTCTTCATTTTTCCCCTTGATCCCACTGATCTCTTCCGCTGTCGCATACTTCTCCGCCCATTCCATCAGTTTTCGATAGTATGATGGGCTGTTCTTGGAGAGGGACCAAGAGAGACTCCCATCATGAAGTCCCTTAGTAAAAGCCATTACGGCTCCCATGTCACTAAAGTTCTGAACCTGTTGGGCTGCACTTTGAACCTCTTCATGTAATCTCGGAGGTTCTCCCCAGATTGTTGTCTGATTGATGGAAGGTGGACTATGTGCCTTCTTTGACGTCGACTACCAGCGAATCCGCTTCTAAACTCTCGTTGAAGTTCTGCGAAGCTAGATATGCTTTGCCTTCTCAGCCCGCTGATCCAAGTTCAAGCATCCCCAATTAGCGTTAGAGGGAATATTTTACACTTCAAGGCATCGGAGGCTCCCTGCATGTTCATCCAGTCGAGGTATGTATCCATGTGGTCATCTGGATTTTCGGTCCCATTGTATCCACACATATCCTTCCTAGAAATCTTTATGTGGTATGGTATTGGTACTGACGATATCTCTTCAGTGAATGGACTTTCTCTTTCCTCCATTCGGTGAGTGATACCATCTCTTCCATAAGCTCGCTCTTGCAAATCCTCAATCTGATCCATAAGGTATTTTATCCAAGGGTCAAGATCTTGATTCCCAAGTCCTTCATACCCACCAGCCATCTCTCGCTGATAAATGACTGGCTTGTGCTTGACCCTTCGGACATTCGCTAGGTCCTGCTGGTAATCATCGCGTTCCTCTCTAAAGATGGTAAGACCTGAAATCCTTGGAGGTTCATCATCATATGCTTGTGGGGTGGTTCTCGAGAGGGCTTTTTCTGAGTCCGCTCTACGCCCGGCTTCCATCATCCCAATCACTCTAGCGAGATTCTGGGTCAGGGTATGAATTTAGGCCTCCAAGTTTTGAAGATGATCCTGTTTAGCTATCGGAGGTTGATACTGCTGACCTAGACTTTGAGGAAACGGATTTCGAAGAAGATGCGGAGGTGCTACCCTCAGAGGAGCTTGAACTAGATTCAGAAGACATCGACGAGAAAAATAAAGATTCTTCTGGATCATCTCTAGATCTGATTGACTTGGACTCTGAGGAAACAGATTTCGAAAAAGACTCGGAGGTGCTACCCTCGAAGGAGCTTGAACTAGATTCAGAAGACATCGAAGAGAAAAATAAAGAAAGGATATTGATAACTCAGATACTTACTTACAAAGAAGTAACCACCGATCGCGGAATATGCGTCCACCAAACGTAGAAAAGAAAAGTCCCCTGAGTACAAAAAAATTATTCAACCCCCGAGTACAAGAAAATTGAGCAGCCCTCGAGTAAAAGAAAATCATGCAACCACCGAATTAAATAGAATTGAGCAGCCCCTGAGTAAAAGAAAATCATGCAGCCACCGAATTAAATAGAATTGAGCAGCCATCGAGTACGAAAGAATTAAGCATCCACCGAAGGCTATCTAAAATTGACTAAGTTAGAGAAGTATGAGATTGAAATGGTCAACAGCACTTATAACTATTTGAATGCATACCAGCTATCAATTCTCAAAAAATGAGAAACTATTCACACACTTGGCTGTCAATCATGTAAAGGTAAACAAATAACAATAGTGATAATATTAAAAATAATAATAAAATAAATATATTAATATATATATATATATTATATTTATATATACATATACATGTATATATAGTAAAGTGCACAAATGTTTTAAGCTAGTTAATTATTAATGGCACATAATAAACGATAGCAAAGCGTTTCGAATGAGCGAATAATATTAAATTATAATAAAAGCAGAGAAAGATCCATCGCCTTCCCGATGAGAGGCGAAAAAGCATTTAATACGGAAATGAATCCTCATAAGAAAATTTTATCACACGAAGGGAAGTTCACCGAATGATGAAATTCGGGGGAAATGATGATACCAAAGTTGTGTAATGACGAAAACTCAAAGGAAGTTGACACGTGGCACCATTGCCACATGGCACACAGGTTAGCACGTTGAGCCCTCGAACGCTACTCGGAGGATGAAATGACGCCATCACTCGGTAGGTGCTTCGATGGACATTGAATTACAGATGATCATGGTGGAAGGCCATGAACAGTGGCGCCTATTGACACGTAATGAAGTACAATAAAACACTCTTGGAAACAGTAAATATGTCAACTCAAGAAACTTTAGTGTGTCAGATGACAGGTGTCCAACCTGACCAGTGACAGGTTAGCTTCAAAACAATAAAAAGCAATATAAATAAGGGCTGTGGGCCTGAGAAAAGGGACAAGTCTAGGTTGAGGGATAAAATAGGAGGTAGTCGGTGATCTACTTAAAAGTCATTGTTTTCTAACTTGATCGTCGGAGGGTTGATACTGACCATCCAATTGGTGTCTCCTTCTAACTTGTTTGTTCGCAGGTTGATCGCGTGATATCGATGGATATCGAAGGGATCTCTATCGATGGTTGAACGGCACTCGGTGGACAAACGTTGCATGAACAAGAGTAAATTGTATAAAAGTGGAATAATACAGTGAAAGCGTAATTATTTAGTGAAAATAGTAAAAGATAATATAATAAATTAGTGAAAACAGTAAAAAATAATATAAGAAATTAATGAATGAAGGTTTAATAATTATTTAATAAAAATTTATACACATTAGACTAACATGGGAACTAACATGATCTTATTAAATGATAATAGATTAACAAACTTATAAACCTATTATATTAAATTAGAATTCTACCAAGCTCAAAAAAAAAAAAAAAAAAAATAGAATTCTACCTATTGAAAAGACAGAGAAGTTTTACTATCATAATAATAATTCTATAATATATTTATTTTTATTTTTTTTCTGTTGGGGCAACTTAGTGTAACCCAACCTATCCCTAAAATATTAGTTTTATATATTAATTTGAAAGTTTTTTTTTTGGGTAATTGCAATACCTCCCCGTATATATAAGTATAATTGTATAAAAATCTGAGAATAATTGATAATAACAATAACTTCCCTTTGACCGATTGACTAACCGTTGACCACAGTTAGTCATTAACGGTTAAAGGGGTAAAATCGTCTTTTAGAAAATTTTAAAAAAAAAATCTAAAAAATGAAGAAGAAGAAAAGGAGGAGGAAGAAGAAAGAAAAGGAAGAACAAAAATAAAAAAAATTTGAAAAAAAAAAAGAATAGAAGAAGAAGAGGAGGAGGAGGAAGAAGAAAGAAGAAGAAGAACAAAAATAAAAAAAAATTTGAAAAAAAAAGAAAAGAAGAATAATGAAATCTGAAAAAAAAAAAAAAGCAAAAAAGAAGAAGAAGAAGAAGAAGAAGAAAGATAAACAACAAAAATAAAAAAAATCTGGAAAAAAAGAGAAGAAGAAGAAAGAAAAGGAAGAAAGAAGAGAAAAATCTGAAAAAAAAAAAAAGAAGAAGAAGGAGAAAGAAGAGGAAGAAAAAAAAAAGAGAATAAAAAGAATTAGAAAAAAAAAATTTGGAAGAAGAAAAAGAAAATGGAGGAAAAGAGAAAAAAATAATGAAGAAAGAAATTGAAAAAAGAAAAAAAAATTGGAAGAAGAAGATGTGATGAACAAAAACATTTAAAAAAAAATTGACTTTTTTTTTGACAATCTGGTCCATTAAATGAAAATTTCTTTTTTTTCTGCTGGGGGAACTTAGTGTAACCCAACCTAGCCCTAAAATATTAGTTTTATATATTAATTTGAAAGTTTTTTTTTTTTTTTTGTAATTAAAATACCTCCCCATATATATAGGCATAATTACACAAAAATCTGAGAATTGACCGGTTAACTAACCGTTGACCACAACTAATCATTAACGGTCAAAAGGGTAAAATCGTCTTTTAGAAAATTTCAAATAAAATTTGAAAAATGAAGAAGAGAAGGAGGAGGAAGAAGAAAGAAAAGGAAGAACAAAAATAAAAAAAATTTGGAAAAAAAAAGAAAAGAAGAAGAAGAAGAACAGGAGGAGGAGGAAGAAGAAAGAAGAGGAAGAACAAAAATAAAAAAAATCTGGAAAAAAAAGAAAAGAAAAAAAAAAAGAAAAGAAAGAAGAATGAAATCTGAAAAAAAAAAAAGTAAAGAAGAAGAAGAAGAAGAAAAAAGAGAAACAATAAAAATAAAAAAATTTGAAAAAAAAGAGAAGAAGAAGAAGAAGAAAGAAAAGGAAGAAAGAAGAGAAAAATTTAGAAAAAAAAAGAATAAGAAGAAGAAAGAAGAGGAAGAACAAAAAAAAAAAAAAAGAAGAAGAAGAATTCAAAAAAAAAAAAAAATTGGGAGAAGAAGAAGAAGATGGAGGAAAAGAGAAAAAAATGATGAAGAAAGAAATTAAAAAAAGAAAAAAAAATTGGAAGAAGAGATGTGATGAACAAAAAAATTTAAAAAAAAAATTGAATTTTTTTTTGGTAATCTGGTCCATTGGATGAAAATATTTTTATCTTATCTAATGGACCAGATCTCATTTGATCTATTTTTAAAATTTTTTTTTTGTAAAATGATAATTTTACCTCTTTGATCGTTAGTGACTAACTGTGGTCAACGGTTAATCAACCGGTTAAAGAGGAATTATTATTATTATCAATTATTTTCAAATTTTTATGCAATTACATCTATATATATACGGGAAGTTACTGCAATTATTTTTTTTTATGGTGAAGTATAATTAACAGTAAAATATGTTCAAATATACTTTTACATATAATATGAGTCATCTTTTGAGATGTCTCGTTAATCATGGTTAGTTTAATTTTGGTGTGGTTAAAAGAAGTAAGGTTAGGGTTTTGGATGCTTACCCTGCTATAAAATGACTTGCTTCCGCCAATCCCTACCGCAGTGCTAGTACTCATAACTTTTAGTCTCAGCTTGATAATTGACATTTTTGTGTTACGAAGAGGATTGTAGATCAACTTCATTTGATTTTTTTCATCCCCTAGTTTGTACAAAGGTTCTGTTTCATGAAATAGGTGATTTCTTTTTGTTTAGAAAATTTTTTCTTGTTTAATGAAGCTCCCAATGATTGAATTACAAATTTTATAAGTTTCAGCCTTGTCTGAATCTAAATGTGGATAACTTATTCTTCTGACGGAGCTGCTCTGTTTTTCATTCTTTTCTCCTGTTCTAAGATACATCTTTCATTTGATTCCATTTTGATAGATTTTTATATTTTTGTGTGTTTTTTTTTTGAAGTCCCAAAAAGATCAAAACGCTATTCTATTGGATGTTTTTAAATGTTTTTTTTTGGGGGGGGGGGGGGGGGGGGGGGGTGGCGGGGTTTGGATGCTTACTGCTATAAAAGTTCTAAGCACAACCACGCCTCATCCATCTCTCGAACTTGAAGCAACGCCGCTGCTAGCTTCCTTCACGGTACCACCATCTTCGATCTACTACTTCCCAACTATCTGTCTCTCTTCGGTATTTCATTCTTTTTTTATCCATTTTTTTTTATTTTATGCAGAAAATCTTAACTTTCTGTTCTTGGTGTTTATTTTTTTTTCTAGTTTTGCATGATATTCGTTTTTGCTTTTGTTAGTTGTTGATAAATTTTTATTTTTCGCATGATTTTTGTTTGTTTATTTTTAGATTTTTGTAGCTTAAAATTGCTTGGTGGGTGTTTGTTAAAAGCCAATTTGAGGCTGTTGCTCAACTACTGTGGAAAATTTCAATGCGCCTAATTCATCAGCTCTATCTATTTATCGTCATTGATTTCTATTCCGCTATATATTTTTCATGTTATATTTCCTTTTTGGGATGTTTGATTTAGATCATGGTTTGTTTATTGATATATTTTCATCAATAAATTTATTCTTTATCTATATTGTTTTGTTTGTACTACAAATTATTTATGTATATTATTGGCTCTTCTACGAGTAAAAAAAAATATTTTTCTATGTTAAACCTTTAATATGATATATTTTCATAACACCTTTCCATTTACTATAATGTTGTTTTTTTATTTATTTACATGTTTCCCATGGTCTTCATCTTCTTTAGGTCAAATTGTTGATACAGTTGTAATGAATCCACCTTTAGGAACTAGGAAAAAGGTGGCTGACATGGATTTTCTATGTGGCTTTGAAGGTAACTAAAAGGAATTGAAGTTTGATTTAAAATGCATCAGTGTAATCTTTTTATTCTAATAGACATTGTCCATGTACTGGTTGTTGTGTTAGGTTGCTTCTCAAGCATTTTATTCCTTGCATATGACCTCCATAAGAGATGTAAGTCATTTTGTTTGGAACTTCTTACTGTTAAAATGGTAACCTGTCATCGTCATTTTTACATTATATGATATTATCTGCCATTCACATTATAGCTTATACATCATCGGAAGCGTTACATAATGAATAGTGAATAAATCTGGTTACTCATTGTTTTCAGATGGCTAGTAATTTATGAATTGTTTAACTGGATTCTTGTTCTTGTTAAATATGTGAAGGAGCATCAAATTATATGTGATCCGGCATTCATACTCTTTGCCTTGCATAGCTATTAAGAAAAACATTGGCAGATTGTACCTTTTACTTTTCCTTATTTTGTGTGGGAATTTTCTTTGCTAATGGAGGACCCTTCATTAAGCCTCTGGTTGGGAATTGGGATATTGTTATGGCTTATTGCAAATATTTTTATACTGGCAAATATATGTGATTATGTAGTGTTGTGTTCGATGTTTCAACTATTATGTTACATATTTAAATACAAGTTGTATAAAATTAACTTTTTTTAATTTTAAAGTCCAACCTAGTCATGGCTATGGTTTTGGAACTGTCGGTTCTGGTTTCGTTTTTAGCCTAACTGGGACCGTGGAGGTCCTGGTCCCGGTTCCGGTTAGAACCGGAGGAGGAACCTCGGTTCCGGTTCCTCCTCCGGTTTTATGGAACCGTCGGTTCTATAATCGGAACCGGCCCCATCAATTAAAAAAAAATATTTTGAAATTTTATTTTTGAAATTAAAAAATTTAAATAAATTAATAAAAAGTTGAAAAAATTAAACTAATGAATAAACTAAAGTTAATAAATCATTGTAGATAGAGAATAAAAATTTTAGAAGTATATATATATATATATATATATATATATATATATATATGTAAATGTAGTTTCAAAATGTATGCACTTTCAATGGGATTGGTTATATATATAGATAAGTAAAGAGGATTAAGTCTTTTGTACTTTTAATGTGGGATTTGAGAATATAGTTAAAAATAGTCTACACTAGTGCCACATTGAAAGTAAAAAAAGAGTGTAGGAGGAAGTTTTATATAAAATGGTAGTAAGTAGTCCCACATTGAAAAGAAAATTGTAGTGTAGAAAATTGAGTGCTTATAAGTAGTCTATTGAAAAGAAAATGGTAATGTAGGAAGTTGAGTCCTTATAAAAGGAATGAACATTTGTTGGGATATGACTAAAGTGGTATGTGACAACAATAATATTGAGTCATTTACTCATATTTATTTCTAAATTATTTTATATGGCCAAATCAGTCATGGTCGCGGTTCGGTTCGAACCACGGATCAGAATCGGTTCCGAATCCTAGTGGAGCCGGGACTTCGGTTAGCTCAAAAAAAGAAGGTTCCGATTCTAACCGTTATTTTATATATATATATCCCAACACTGTTGGGCATATAAAATAATTTAGAAATAAACATGAGTAAATGACCCAATACTATAATTTTCAGATTCCAACAAATATTTATTCCTTTTATAAGCACTCAACTTCCTACACTACCATTTATAAGCACTCAACTTCCTACACTACAATTTTCTTTTCAATATTGGATTACTTACTACCATTTTATATAAAACTTTTTCTCCTATACTCCTCTTTACTTTCAATGTGAGATTAGTGTAGGCTATTTTTAAATATATTCTCAAATCCCACATTAAAAGTACATAAGACTTAAACCTCTTTCCTTATCTATATATATAAAACCAATTCCACATTGAAAGTGAATATATTTTGATACTACCTTTGCATATATATATGTATACAGTTTTAAAGTTTTTATTCTCCATCCACAATGATTTATTATCTTTGGTTTATTCATTAGTTTAATTTTTTTAACTTTTTATTAATTTATTTTAATTTCAAAATTTTTTTTAATTGATGGGGCCAGTGCCGGTTTGAATCCCCGGTTTCATAAAACCGGAATTGAGGTTCCTCCTTTGGTTCTAACTAGGACCAGTTAGGCCAAAAAGGGAATCGGATCGGCGGTTCCAAAACCAGAATCGTCGGTTTCGGAACCGCGGCCATGACTAGGCCCAACAGTGTTGGGATATATATATATATATAAAATTATATATGTATATATATATTTTAAAATATATTAAAAAAAATAACGGTTAGAACCTGAACCGGGCGGTTTCGGTTCTTTTTTTGAGCTAACCGGGACCTTGGGTACCAATTCCGTTGGCCGGTGCTGAACCGGAACCGCCGGTTCCAGTTTAGAACCGGCGGTGCGGTTTATACCGCCCGGTTTGAACCGAACCGCGGCCATCACTAGTGCAACCCGATTATACCCAATGCAACCCAACCCGACCAATATTGGGTTGGGTTGCGTTGAATTTTTTCCAACCCAATATATATATTTGTTTGGTCATGGTGGAGATCCAATCCCTATTTTACTTTGAATTTTTTTATTATTATTTTTTCTTTATATGGACCTGATCGAGCGTCCGTCTCTTGAGATAGAGGGTGTAGATCTAATTTGAATTTTTGGATCTCCATCCTATGTTGTGCTTTGAATTTTTTTTTTTATATCGGACCTACATCTCTGTCGTCCAATCTCAATTGAATGTTGTTGCATTGAAATTTTTTTTTTTTTTTGATGTTTGAATCTCCACCGTCCAATCTTGAGATGAACAGTCCAATCTCCACATATGTTTTTGCTTTTTTTTTTTTTTGATATTGTTTTTCTTTTTATTATGTTTTTTTATTTGCTTTCATTTTTTTTATTAATTTTTGTAGATTTAGGATCTATATTCCACATGGATAGTAGAGATCCAACCAGATTTTTTTTTAATTTTCTTTTTTAATTTTTAGTTATTATACCATTTCATTTTTTCAATAACCAAAATGCCCTTTGAAATTAACGATCAACCCACTTTTTGGATAGTTGAGTAACGGTAGGGTGTAAAATGGCTAATACATAAATGTAGGGGGTATAACGATGTATTTGTAAAAGTTGGGAGGTCTTTTAATAATATCCCTAAAATAATTGAACATTACATCAAATGTGTCATCGTCTTAGATGTCTCTTTAACCATGTTTAGTTTAATTTGGTGTGGTTAGAGAAGTAAGGTTAGGGTTTTGGATGCTTACGATGCCCACTGCAGTGCTAGTACTCGCAACTCTCAGTCTCAGCTTGATAATTGACATTTTTGTGTTACGAAGAGGATTGTAGATCAACTTCATTTGATTTTTTTCTTTCCCTAGTTTGTACGAAGGTTCTGTTTCATAGGTGATTCCTTTTTGTTTAGAATAATTTTTCTTGTTTGATGAAGCTCCAATGATTGAATTACAAATTTTATAAGTTTCAGCCTTGTCTGAATCTAAATGTGGATAACTTATCCTTCTGAGGGAGCTGCTCTGTTTTTCATTCTTTTCTTGTGTTCTAAAAGATACATCTTTCATTTGATTCCATTTTGATAGATTTTTATATATTTGTGTTTTTTTTAAAGTGTCCCAAAAATATTAAAACACTATTCTATCGGATTATGCTTTCCATTGATTGATACTCTTTACTTTTATGATTAAAGTGTGGAATTTATTTTAAGTTTTTTTTGGACATGTGGGTGTGATCTTTAACAACAAGGATGATGTGGGCATGAAGAAGAACACCCGTTATGCGTCCATCTCGCATTTTGGGAGAAAGAAAATGTTGCGAGCCAAGATGTTGAAACATTCTCTTTCTCCCGAGATGCAGAGAGGTTGACTCCAAATTGGTATTTGTGCAAGTGGCAAATGGGGCTTTGCCAAATTCACAAGAGCATATGATGTTCTGATTGTCCACAAGTAGTATGCCGTGGCGATGTTACGTAGTTGTTTTTTGTTTTACTAAGCTGTGCTGAAGATATTGTTAATAATTTTAGACATAGCAGCTTAAATATTAACACTTGCTGCCTAAACTGTTGTGTTCAATTTATAGGAGCAGTGATCATGTACCCAAATGTTTACTCATCTCTGGAAATTTTCATCCGTGCAAAAAATTGTCAGTAAATAATTACAATCAGAGTCTGCAACCACATTCTAAAGTACAGAAAACTTGCAAGGCCTTATTTTGGAAAAATCTTGACTACATTTGTTTCAATGTTTCATCAGTCAAGATTAACAAATAATTAATTCTCATTAGGCGCCACAAAGCACTAGTCCTTGCCCTTGTTTTTGGGTTCATTAGTAGAGACCTTTCCTATAGTTAAACTCCATGTTGATAATATTAACATTTGACTGTTAAAAAGATCATGTGTTTAAAATAATATATAAAATTTATACCATTCATTTTTATCCTTTTTAATTATTTTTATTTATTTTTTATCAATAAACGTAAAAGTTAATTTTACTTATATATGAATGAACTTTAGAAATTTTTTAGTTGTCATTTGTTACTCTGTGTATATATATATATAACCAAATGTTAGCAAACCCTAGTTTTAGGAGATTGATGAGTACTCTGAAGGCTTATTTGTCATTTAAAGATTGGCTTGGGATTGAATTACTTTTAGTTCAATTTTATATTTGGCCAATATAAGTAACTTGAATTATGTAGTCCTTCTTCTTTTTTTATTCCATTGATATGGGTTATATTTAACTACACAAAAAGGTCACAAGTTTATCTACTTTAAAAGTTAATTAAATATATTATGATGTTATTTTATTAAAAAATTAAATAATTTTATATTATATATAATAATTTAATTCAAAATTTTTAACAAATTTTGTTTTCTATAATTAAATTTATTTTTTGGAATTAATTTTAAATTATTTTATTTTATTCAAGAATTAATTTAATTTAATGTTATTCTCACACCGTATTAAATATAAACACAATTATTTTTTATTTAATCCTATACAACACCAAGAACATAATTATTTTTACTTTAACCTTATACTGTATTAAACATTTCCCTACTAGTACTAAGTCCACAATCAAAATTTAAACAACTGTGATTTGCAGACTGTTCTAAAAAAGGATTCAAGCGTATATTCTCTGTTATACAATAAGAACATAACAAAATTCTGTTACATTGAGCTAGTTGTTATCATTGGGGTTGAATTTGTTAGGGTTCCAACCTCATGAGAAAACACCATCTAATATAAAACCAGCTAGCTGATCCACCAGCACTCACAGGCCAAAATAACATTGCAGTTTAGCTCATTTCTGGTACCAGTACCACTTGTATACATCCTAACCAATCAAAATTACACATGCCTACGCCTATATTTGCCTGAACAAACATACCTCCTTGGTCCCTACCCATTAATTTCTCCTGTCATCACAATAAAGGAAGGAAAAGGAGGAAAGAAATGCGGCGAACAAGTTCAGTATCCAGGGCATAATGGTACGGGCACATAATCCTGATAAAGTAATTTGAAATTCTAAAACTAATCCACTTCTTTGGTTTGTGACACAACCCATCAAGTGATGTGAGAGATGTGTTCATGTAGACTGGAACAGAAATCACCCTTTCTACTCCTGGCAAAACAGAAAGGGATGCATTAATACTAGCCTTTGTACTAGATAATGAAAATCTATCAGCTAATAGGCAAAATCAAAGTCAAAATTAACCAACAAATATACTAGAAACAAAGTAAAAATTATAGCTAAATAGATATGCAGTACCAAAATGCATACACATGTCAGGATCAGGAGCAGATCATTAAAGAACTACAACTTCTACAGATGTGTGACTAATACGATACTCAACATCATGGTCCAAGTCTTAGACAGATTAAGAGATTCAAGATTACAAGTATCCATTCAGTTGGGTTAATCATTCCCATGTCAAAATTTAAATGTTAAAAGGTGTTCAAAAGACTAAAGATTTAATGCCTCACTGCAGAGAGTTGAATAACACGAAAATTATGACCAGTTAGCTCCCAAAAATAACTTCCCCTTTGCAATATAAATTCCAAGTAACACCACTCAGTGCACACCGGCAATTTTTTGGATGGAAAACAACTAGCTAATCTACTAAATGATTGAGTTAATCTTTACCTAAGTCAACCCAACAATCACTTGGACAAAAATTTATACATTGATCAATGTAGAAATCTAAGAAGTTAGTGTTCAAGGACATAATGCATGGACAATATAAAGAAGCCAACAGAAATGCATACAGAAAAAGAGAAATTGAGTGCACAAGAGTACAAATAATTCAAGGTCAAAAAGTGGAGAGATGGATACCTGTTGCATGGGAGTAGGTTCATCATTCTTCTGTTCTTCCACATTGTTTGGTTCAGCTTCAGCCTCATTTTGGCTTTCGGAGTCCATTTTGTCATCTTTTTCTTTGGAATTCTTGGTGGCAGCAGCATCATCTGGAATTTGAAAATCTGCAGGAAGCTGACCTGACTTCAACGCCTGCCACACAGACCCCATTTGAAATTAAGCACAGATAATGAAAGACAATTAGATCTAAAATGCAAGAAGGCAATTTTTACACATTAAGCAAACAGCAAGTACCTTTTCTAGTCTTGCAACCTCTTCAAGAGTCTGGGAATTCACAATGGCAGCCTGCAGAGCATGATACAATGAATAAATGGAATAAACCTGAAGATAATCTGAAAATGCAGTATGATGCATTAACCATTGAAAAACATTGTAGGTGAAGCAAACATTACACCGCAATTAGACTGAAAAAAAGGCATAAAGAAATCATATATTATGAAGTTTCTTAATTTTAATTCCCACTATGTCACAACAAATTGTGAATTCTGAGATTTGATATAATTTTTCAACAGATAGTAACCCGATATTATATTAGTTCCTGTAATGTCTTGTGTTTCAGACCAAAAACCCAACTCTTTTACTATATAGAAGAACTTCAACCTAAATTGGCTAGATTACTTTTACCATTAAGTGGATGCTCATTGAGTCATGCTATAAAAAGGATCTTTGTGAAGTAATGATGGGAAGCAAGAACATCCTCAAGCAAAAACTAAGTGAGATTCCTAACAGCTTCTATCATATGATCCAAAAGGCACTATAATCTCGTAACTTTCAGACCATATCTATTTTCTAAACTTCATGTCTTTTATACTATCAACAAGCCTCTTTTTGAAGGCTCGAGAATTATTTGACAAGCCAATGATGTTTTCCAAGTTTCAAAATACAGTTAACACAGCTACACTCAAAGTCAGAGTGTGTGCGTGCGTGTGCGTGCACAACAGTTTCTTGTCAAACATCCTCAACATGATTTTATAATATATATCTTCTGCATTTGAGTCGCAAGTACAATCTAAACCTACATTGAGTATGCAAAAAGCATCTGAATTTCAAATCTCGAAGTCTCACCTTCAAGTTTATTTCTCATCTTTTGCTATTGTACTGGCCAAATTTTCAAATGCAATAGTACCGAGTTCTAACAAAAGACCATTTTGTCTCCAGAATTCTACTCTGATTTCTCTTATTTGCAATGAAAAGGGTTTCAATCAAGCCCAGGACTGGAAGTCTTTATACCAACATTTTGAAAGTTTTTGGTTCTGATAATATCCTTATGTATTGTTGATTAAATCATATGATTCTCAAACTTTTGAGAAATCCATGGGGCTTCCAGGTGCAATCACATCACAGTAAAAGGATAGTATAGCTTCTCAAATGACTAAAGTACTGAGATGCAATCAGCATAATACCTTGATAGCAATAATTTGCTCAGGAGTGGGAGCAACTACTTTTGGAGTTTGTTGTTCCTCGGGAACTTCTGAAACATTTGGAACCTCGCCCGGTGTAAAAGTCTTAGTGGATTCTTTCTTAGCCTCCTCTTCAACTTCTTTGGAGGAAAACAGATTAGCTGCTTCCATTCTCTCCTATCACCCATAAAATAAATATAGTGAAAACAAATTCATATCATTACCACACAATTCAATGTTTATAACTTGCAAGCTTTCTCTACACCCAAGAAATAACAGAAAAGCCACAATACAACAGCATCTAATTGAAAACCTAGCATCTTTTTTTGTCTAGCTGGACATAACATAAACAAAAGCCACGACTATAAATAAATGACCATACAGAGGGATCACAGTTATAGAAAATGTAACTAAAAAGGTAATGCAACTCAAAATCTAATATACACATGGAGACTTGGCGGCAAGCTAGATAGTCAGCCTATATACTTCATTTTTTATAGAAAACAGAACAAAAATTTCATATCATAAAGAATATATACAAAAGATCTTTTACAACATCCTATAATCTTCATAAAAAACATATAAAAGTGTTGTCTCACCATGGCTAATTAAAACAACAATACAACAATCTCATATGCGTATGTTTCTATTCAGACGTCATGACTCAGCAACTGTCCTTCCGAGAAAGATCTTAGAAGAGGAGAGCTAAATGGTTCTAACTCTTAGCATTTTTTTTAAATAAAGTTGCAGCTGTTATGAATAAATCCACTCATCCATTCTTGGAAGCTAACATTTACAATTTCATGAGAAAAAATTTGCTTTCAAACAAGATCATTAATCAACAAAGCGATGCCATAAGTTTTATCGAGTATTGCCTACCACCTGCAAAAAAGTATCTAGCAAGAATGCTTCGTTCTTTTCTCCCTTTCTTCCCTCACCTTTTTCTTTATATTTTCAAAGCAAATGGAGGCCTGATTTTAGTTAATTGGCTGAACAGCATTTCTTGTTCGAGGAGGAATAAATTTGGAATATTTTTAAGAAATTACATTCTGAGATGGTAGGAACAGCAGTAAACTTCATTGAAACCCTAGGTGGCAAATCTTGCATACGAAGGCAAGCATTTTAAGCCATCTTCTACTTCTAACCATAAAAATAAAGAATTGCATGACCAAGGAGAAAAATGAAATATATATACACACACACCCGCAATTTGTTCGGAATAATTAAACAATCTCACCTTGTTTTTCACTTTCTTAAAATCAAGAACTCGGAGAGATTTCAGTTTGTGAATCACATACAGCCTATAATTCGGTTTCTTGGTGATATTATTATCCAACAAACTAAGGAACTGCAACTTTGGTAGGGATGTGAGAGGATCAATCTCCACCAAGTTGACAAGCCTGTTATTTGTTAGAACTAAAGTGTGTAACTTTGGCAAGAACTCTGGAAAAGAAAGCAACAGAAACAAAATTTAGTAGGATTCTTATTGAAAAAAACAGTAGAGTAGGCTTGTCTAACAAATGCACGAGTTAATAAAACATGTATCGTAAAAAGGTTACCTCCAATGTTGGGATTGATACGGGTAATTCTATTGTTATTGATAATCAAAGTACCCAAGCGATTAAGATGGGGCATGTTCTCGAGCTTAACAATCTCATTGTCAGACAAATCAATGGTATCAAATTGGTCCTGCCAACAAGACAACGTTTAAAATTAATGAGTAACTAAAATATACAATGAAAAGAGCAATTATTTACAAAATTAAAATCAAAGAGGTCACTGTTGTTCATGAATTAACAACAAATAAACTATCCCTACAAGCAAAAATGGAATCTCATAAGCTTAAAAATTGGATTTTTTTTTTAATTTGTTATGGAAAAAAAATGTAACTAACATCTGAAAAGCAATATCAAATTATATTCATCATATACAAATGGAAAATCATTGGTTGGAGTTAAATAAAACTATAAAAGTGAGGTGGTATTATTAAATATTTGATAAACAAAAGAAGTGGTGAAGCGAGAAATGTTAGCATATAAACAGACCTCAGTGGCGCCCAAGTTTTCGATAACAGCAATCTTATTCCCTGAAAAGGCAAAAAAGAAAGAAATGAATAAAATAAAAAATAGGAGGAGTGTAGCGAGAAGCAAATGATATGAAGATGATGAAGAAATTGAGGAACCTCGAAGATCAAGTTCGCGTTCCTTAATGGCATTGAAGAAGTGAGGGCTTTTCCAGATCAAGTCGGCAGTCAGTCTCACCATCTCTTCTACAGATACTCAGTATCACCGGCCACGATGGGTTTAGGGTTTTTTATGGCCTTCAACTTTCTGCGCTGTCACAACACTCGCAAGGCCCTCCAAAAAGAAAAGGGATATTATCAGTCACTTACAGTAGAGCTGTTAGAATTTTAATTGAAAAACGTATTTTACCCTTAATTTTTTTAATAAAATAATAAGAGCAAGTTACAATAAAAACCCTGATATTTAGTGAAATTACAACCAAACCGCACTTTTGGTTAAATGACAGGTAAATACCTTTGACTCCTCATTTACTGTCTAACTTAATTGTGGTCAAAATAATATAAGGGTATATTGGTCTTTTGACCCTTAACTGACAAAGACATCATTAAGTTGTCCTAAACATCAGAACAAAATTCCCTTATTGCCCCTAACGGTCCCATTAGTCACTCTACCTTATATCAGTGGCCTCAAACTGCTCCATACCAGTAGAGTTCTCGTTATTTCCCTCACAATTTGGTGCCAAACTTTGTGTACCTCCTCTCTCTCTCTCTCTCTCTCTCTCTCTAAAAACCTATTAATCTCTCACATATGTCCTAGGTTTGGGTTTTTGAGGAACCATTTTCATCTTTGAGTTCGAAAGTTTGGATTCGACGAAGAGGATATCGGCTTTAGAAGCCAGGTACGAAATTTTGTTTTTTAGTGTTTATGTTTGGATTAAGGGTTAATTAAATGATTTTGATTTAGGATTTTTAGCCCTTAATTTGGGGTTTTTGTTTGGGGGTTTATTAAAGCTTGTTCTTTTTTCACAGGCTAAAGTTATCGTTTTTATGGCTAGATTCGTTGTAGTTTTGGTGGTTTTAGTGTTGACAACAGTATTCTTCGCTTTGAACCATCCATGATTCATTTGCTTGACTCAACACGTTTGATGCTCTATTTGCTTTCATCGCAGGTGTTCTTGGTTCAGGACAGGAAATCAATTACTGAAATCGGAACGATTCCTTGTGCGTTTCTCTAGGAGCTCGATATTGTTTGGCTCGTTCGCATATGTAAGTTTGTTTTAAAATCGATTTTACTGTAGATCATTGCATTTTTTATTGATGTTCAATGTTCATTTTGAAAGAATTTTTTTTTTTTTAAATGTTTTATAAATGAGAAGGCTTAGGGTTATGAGTGTTGGCCTGGTAGGCGTTTGTAAAAGTGTTTATGTGACCATAAATACCATAAATACGATAATGAAACAATCACCTAAACCAGCTAGACTCGAACATGCTTTGATTTAACATTTCATCAAGCACTTAGGTAGCTTCAAAATAATTAAAAAGCTACTCTTAGAATATTCGTGCCACTCGATAAGCATTTGTTAGAAACCGAGGAATGTAATTATATATTTAATTTTTATAACGGGATCGTGACTTTAGATATTGGTAGTAGGTGTAGTGACCAAAATTGGATAGGCCTAAAACGTCAAGGCCCAAGTAAAAGTCTAGCCCAAAGTTAGACTTAATCCAAAGTTAAGGGTCATATAAGCCTAAAGCCCAATCAATTAGACTATTCTTCTCCAGGGCTAAAAAATTTACTAAAACCGAATCATTGGTTTATTAAGTAAAAAGCCCGAAGCATTATATTTTAGCCCATACCCGAGACCCAAGGGCCAGCTTCATATGTCAACCATGCCATCGACTCTAAGGTTATGGCTCGACCATGTCGGTCGACTATAAGGTCATGATTCGACCATACCATTCAATTGTAAGGTAGTCATTTCAACTATGTCAGTCGACTAGAGGATCACGACTCGACCATGTCAGTCGACTAAAGTTTCATTGCTCGACCATATCATTCGGCTATAGGTCACGATTCAACCTCAATTATTGATCCATAGAGCCAACGGTTACTGGCCATATGACCGTTGGCTGCAATTTGTAGCCAACTTTGTTAGCCAACGGTCACAAATATGATTGTTGGCCACATATGGCCCACCAGCAATGTTGGGCCATATATATAACCGTTGGGGCCAAAGGTTTGGCCCCGACAGTTATATCTATTTTAATTTTTTTTTAAATTTGGAACCGGACCGACGATTTCGGTTCCAAAAAAGATAGACCAGTTATGGTTCCCGGTTCCAGTTAGGAACCACATGGTTCGAATCGAACCGTGGCCATGTCTATAGTGGACTGACTTGAGCGTCAGAGTGTACTTGGCCGGCACCACCCCGATGACTAAACATTTAGTCAACCTCGCTCTCTTTGGTTTTACAGGTTGTAGTGTCCCGATCATCACCCTACCATTTTCATGGTATACAATTTGCCGCCCACTGTGGGGCACGGTGATCAATGAACGAGCAAAGCTAGAGCCTTACGTCCCTACACTACGATGGCTGATGACTCAGCCCATAGTGCAATGGAGGCTCAACTCTAACTCCTCATCTCCTAGATGCATGAGAACACTCAAAGGCTCCAAGCCCTCAAGAAGGAGAGCTAGGTGGTGAGAATAGAGAACTAAGAACTTCAAAGCAAGGTTCACTCCCTCTCGACCGCTCGACCGTATGGGAACCTATTAACACCCTATGCACCTCCACTCGACCACACTGCTCCCACTCTACCCTACTCGACCGTCCGACCAGAGGATTAAGGCATTACTGCTAGTGACCTTGACCCGATCCGCGTAGATGTAGAACATGGTTCACAGGCGATGGGTGGAACAGTCGATGTTGTCCCTCCATCAATGTCAAACCTGGGAGTTGGGGCGACGGCGACCTAAGCGGATGACCTACCACGAGTAACCCAAGAGGTGTAACCCCTATCGATCCCCAATGCGACAAACAACAGTTCGGCTCGACCAACTGTCCTACCACAGCGGATACCATTAACCCTATCACACTCGACCCTGTCTAACCCGGAGATGGTAAGCTCTAACTTTACTTTTGCTAATGCTGATTTAGCTCGTAGGTTCGCTGATATGAAAGCCCTCATCCAATGCATTTTTGGAATGTCGGCCCTGATGTTCACCGACTCACCTTTTGTCAATGCAATAGCCCTGATAGAGATGCCCAAGAAGTTCAGCTTCCTCAACATGAAGCACTACAACTGCACGGCTGGCCCGGACAACCATATAGTACAGTATCGCCAATACATGTTCATAGCGGCGATCTTATGCAATCTAAGAGAAACGTACATGTGCAAAGGCTTCGGGTCGAGCCTGGTGGGACTAGCGCTCCAATAGTACACCAATTTGCCTAACATCTCTATCAGCTCCTTTGCTCAGCTCACGGATACCTTCGTAGAATAGTTCGCCAGCAGTAGAAAGTTGGAGAAGCAGTCGGACGACCTCTACACCATTAGCCAAAGGCAAGGAGAGTGCCTACGAGACTTTGTAGGGCACTTCAACAAAGAGAAGGTATCCCATCTTTCATTGCAACCCGACGACAACTATATCAGCCTTCAGGAAAGGCATGCTACACGACTTAGATTTGTATAAAGAGCTGACTAAGTATCCGTGCAAGACCATGGAGGACGTCCTAGCCAAGACATAAGCCCAAATCAAGTGGGAAGAAGATGAGGTGAACTACCAACCTGTCAGGTCAAGTTGAAACGATAGTAGAGCCAACAGTAGAGGGTAGGAACAGAGATGGACATTGACCCGCTGATTGACCGGCTTGACCAGTCGACCAACCGAAGAATAGATTGCCTGAGTATAACCTAAGCATTAAACCATAAGAGGTTATAACCGTCCTTAAGGGAATGAGAGGCTTGGTGAGATGGCCTACGAAGATTAAGAGCCCGACTAATCAGAGAGATAGTTCGAAGTGGTGTGAGTTTCACGGCGACCACAACTATAAAACATAAGATTGCATCGTCCTTCGACTATAAGTAGCAGAGCTTCTCAAGATGGGGTACCTCAAGGAGTTCTTGACGAAAAAAGGCAAAAACACTATGGCTTTAAGCGACAAGAAGCAATATGACGGTCATGTGACACCTCCACATAAGCCTCCTCAACATGAAAGAACAGTCAATGTAACTTCGTGTGGGTCCGAAGTAAGCGAAGTCACTTTCTCTGAAGCTAAACGACACGCTTGACAAGTTGGGAATCCATAGATCAAACTACGTCAACTAGTATACTCGACACTCGACCATTCCATTAGCTTTAGCAGCGATGAACACATAGGCCTACTCAACTCGCATTATAACGCCCTATTCATCTCTCAGTCGGTAGCCAACGGCCTAATAAAGAGAATAATAGTTGACAACGGTAGTTCGACCAATGTGCTCTTCCTTGACGCCTTGAGGGAGATGCACATCGATGAAGCTAACATAACTCGACAGTCGACCGTCTTAATGGGCTTCAGCGACAAGCACAAGAACACCGTTGGAGAAATTATTCTACCGGTCTACGCAGAAGGTATTAACTTGAACACTCAATTCATGATACTTGACTGCCTCTCCTCCTACAACATCATCATAGGTCGACCATGGATCTATGAGATGAGATCCATCCCCTCAACCTATCACCAAGTGATACGCTTCCTGACCAAGTAGGGAGTTTGCGAAATCCGGGGGCAGCAAAAGACGTTGCACGACTGCTATTAGAACACCTTGAAGGCTAAGCTAGCCAACTTGTAGCAACTACAGAGTTCGACCTCTACGGTCGTCAAGGACAAACTCAAAATTGAGGAGCTCGATGAGGTACCTATACATCTGGACTACCCAGATCATAAGGTCAACATAGGGTCCAGACTCACACCCAGCCTTAGAGCCAAACTTATCAACTTCTTATCAACGCGACATGACAACTTCACATGGTCACACGCAAATATGATAGGTATCGACCCGAAAGTGATGGTCCACAAATTATAGGTAGACTCGAACTATCTTCCCATGAAGCAGAAACGATGAAAGTTTGCGCTCGAGCGCAACAAGGTCATCAAAATTTTGAAAATTTGTTACCTTTTATTGCAAATTTCTATTAATGTTTAATGAGTAAAATGATCATCTTTTATTAACCAACATGATTCAGGACATGTCAAATCAACTTTAAATATGTCAGAGGGGCAAAATGGTACTTGCAGCGTTTTCAGTTGGACCTCAGTTAAGTTAGACGGTCAATGGTGGTGTCAAAGGTATTTAACTGTCATTTAACCAAAAGTACGGTTTGGTTGTTGCAATTTGCCATAATAATAATTAAATATGTACAAAAATAAAAAATTAAAAATACATAAAAAGAATTTAATAAAATTAAAAATAGAATTTTTTTTTTAAAAAAAATTCTAGATCTGGTGGAGATCCGACCGTCCATCTTCAAAAGATGGACGATTAAAAAATCCATCAAAAACATTTAAAAAAATTATGAACAAACAAAATAGAAAAAATATATATAAAATATGTGTGGGCGGGTGGGTGCGTGGGTGTTTAGGGGGGGTGTGCACGGGCAGGCGGGCAGGCGTCTTCAAAAGATGGATGATGGCGATTAGTCTCCACTAAATATCCAACAAAAACATAAAAAAAAATCTGAACAAACAAAATAGGAATACACTTATATATATATATATATATATATATATATATATATATATATAAGGAGCTTCATATGAGGACTCTATTACTATAATACAATTAGCACTATTTACTATTAGTTCTTGAATCAATCCAAGGATTGTTATTAAATGGTGTTTATTAATATATTAATTATAAAAAAAAATTTAAAAAAAAATTCACGAAAAGAAAGAGCGAAAATGTGTATGAGAGAGATAAGTGGCTGGCAGAGACGACTGACGAGCTGCGAGAGAGACAACTTCTTCGGCGACTGAAAATGACTTTGACTTTGGTTTGTGAAGACACAATTCTCAAGCAATTTACATTCATTGTGGAGATGTGAAGATGTCATTTGATTATTGATTGTAAATGGATGATGACAGCATCATTCCCGACGACATAAGTAATTTTCAACATCATTTGATTATTTTTTTTCTCAAATATAAATAATCTTTTTCTTTTTATTTTATTTTTTTATAATTAATAATTAATAATTAATATATTAATAAGCATCATTTAATAACAACCCTTGAATTGATCGAGCTAATTAGTAAATAGTGCTAATTGTATTATAATAAGGGAGTCCTCGTATGAAGCTCCCTATATATATATATGTGTGTGTGTGTGTGTGTGTGTGTGTATTTCAATCTCCACCACTCCATGGAGATCTAGATATAGATCTCCACCTCCATGTGTGTGTGTAGAGCTATAATTTATGAAATTATGTTTTAATTTTTTTGTTATTGTATTTTAATAATAATTTCATAATTAACTTTTAAATTTTCAAACAAGAAATCAAGCAATGCAATCAAGAATAATGTCGTCTAATGAAGATAATCTTTTAATCAGTTTTCAATCCATGAGTTTAGGGACTATTAATATGGATATGTAGGTTTGGGATCTATATGGACAAATGATGGGAATAAATCAAAAAGCTTACTTGTAGCATGCTCATGATTATACTGAAAATTATTCGCATTTTATGTTATGGTATAATATTGTATAAATTAATATGGTAGCCATACTATGTCTGAACCGTATAAGTCTTCATTTTGATTCTAAAATTTATATGGCTTGTATGATGCAAACTATTAGAAAATTAAGTTTTAATAGAAGATTCTTAATTTTTGTATAGCTCGTATATATTATATTCATATTTATACCATATAGTTAATAGATATTATACCTCTTCAAAAAAATGTGTTTTTTTGTTAAATTATTGATTATCTTAACATTTTTTAAAGTTTCATTGCATTTTGTATTATATATTTTTAGTCAAATTTATGTATTATATATAAATTTTACATCAAATTTTGTTGATATTTCCACCATAGTACTTAGGGGTGGACGCATTAACAAAACCGAATCGAACCGACTAAAGAGGGTTATTTTCGATCATGGATCATGGGTCATGGGTCGTGGGGGTTTGGATAATTCCTTTGATAACCGAATAAAAAAAGATTATCGATCAATTATGGGTGGCCAAAACCGTAACTGATCCATAACTGAACTATATAAATAAAAATAAAAAAAAGGACATACAGAAATTTCTTATAGTTTGTTATAGACTGTTTTATTATGGTGGACGGTTTAAATATCTGATTATATGTTTTATTATGAATTGTTGACAAGTATAAAACAGGTGTTATAGAAGATTATTGAAATATTATCAAAAGATGATTGTATGTTTTCCAATACAATGAGATGACAACAAGTTTTATGGAAAAAAAAAAAAATATCAAACAAGTATCAATTATACAAAAAAAAGTATCAAATTATAAAATAACTCAAAAGAGGCCCAAATTTGATATTGACCTAAAATTAATGTATATGGACTTAATATATTAAAAATATACAAACAATTAGATAAAAAAAAAAAATTGATTTCTAGCCCAAAAGGCCTAATTAAGCCCATACACACAACTTAGACTTAAGAGGGCCCAAACCGAGATAACCAAACCGAACTTTTACGGTTTGGTTATTTTCGATTATTCACATAAAACCCACTAGGTTTGGTTGACCCAATTAATAACTTAAAAAAATTTGGTTTGGTTCGGTTATGGGTAAAATCGAACCAATTCGAATTTTGCCCAACCCTAGTAGTATTGCTATTTATGTTGATATCAATATTTTTCACCCTACGTGTAATAACTAAACTCTTAAGTTTTATTATTTTACAAGAGCATGAATTTATCATTAATGTTAGAAAATTAAAAAAAAAATTAGAAAATATAATTATAACTTTTAAATAGAAACTAATTTAAATAGGCACATTAAAAATATTAAGAAGATATGAAAGGCCCATCAATGAAAATCAATGAAAATCTTTTGCTTAAGGACAACTATTTATACCTCTTGAGTGGTTAGTGCACCTGCTCCCACCTTAATGGTGAGGATTCAAGTTCCATAATGTGTATTTACCAGTATGTGTAGATAGTTTTTTTTTTTCCGTACTCTTAGAGTAGATATCTCCCGTTATGGGAGTAGATATTGATATCCAGCCGCGCGTTTAATGATTAATCTTAGTATGTCCCAGCAGTTGTTAATTTTACAATTGTACCTTTCAAAAAAAAAAAAAAAATTTCTTTTTGCTTAATGTTATCTTGAATTAATCCAAGTACATGTTACCATAAATCTTAATCCTTAATTTTTAAAAATACAATTAACAAATGAAGCCATGCATTATCAACTGCAATACAACCTTTAATTTTTATTTGGGAATGGAAATTTAAACTCAACATATCAATTTCTATGTGATCCCTTATTACTCTTTAGTTTAAAAAAATTATTATATTAAAGCTATATAATTACAAGTTAAATTACTATAATAACTTTTAATAATCGATACTTTCCTTAGGATTTTGGTTTCTCTAAAACTCCTTTGTGAAAGAAGTTGTTGGGTTTTTTAACCTATATTTCGTTCCTTGGGAACATAGTTCGTTGGTTTGGTTGCTATAGTATTCAGATTGCAGTATGGAGACTAGTGATATTGAGCGGTTAAGTGCTTCCTTATCCATTGAAGAGGTTAATGCCCGAGTGGCTAGGGTAGAGGGCAAGTTGAAGGAGGTGGGCAATATGAAGATTGCTCTATGCTTAGTAGGTAAGATAATGACAAATAAGCAAATCAATAGAGACGTCTTTAGAGGGATAATCCAGAAGATCTGGCGTACATAACAAACGGTTGATGTTGAAGTGGTTTATGAAAACATTTTTGTTTTTCAGTTTCGAAACCAGCAGGACAGGAAAAGGGTAATGGCAGGTGGTCTTTAGTACTTTGATCGGGGTCTGCTGGTGTTGGAGGAACCAATTGGAGCAGGTAATATTACTCATATGCAGTTTAATAAAGCGAAATTTTGGATTCAAGTACACAACATCCCTATTTTCTGTATGAATCGAAAAGTGGGTTCGTTCATTGGCTCTCAATTATGTGAGTTGTGTGAAATTGATCTTGGCACTACGGGGGACTGCCTTGGAAAATATCTACGAGTTAGGGTTCAGATTGATGTCTCGAATGTACTGTGTCGAGGGCTTCAATTGGATATTGGTTCAGGGGAGGATATTTTCTTGCTACTCCGTTACGAAAAATTGCCAGACCATTGCTTTTGTTGTGGAAAGCTAGGTCACTTGTTTCGTGAGTGCACAGAGGAGATTCCAAGGAAGGATAATTCTGAGTTTGCTTATGGAGGTTGGTTGAGGGCCTTTAGCCTACTAAAGATTCGTGTTCAGTGACTGGACCGCTCAGATCAGGTGCCAGTAGGGGTTCCTCATCAACGAGAATTGGGTGGCAAATTAGGGAAGGGAGCGACGGTAGTTCTAGTTGATGGCTTTGAGAAGGATGTGATTGGACCGGATACAGACTTGGGAGGCCAATTCAAGGGCAGGAAGGAGTTACGTGAACTACATGGGTATGCTGTCCATATAAGATAAAACAACTCTCCAATAGTTTTACCAGCACCCCAAAGTCAACAGTTAAAATCTTCTACAGTTGACAATAGTGATCAAAGGGCGCCGGAATTGGATTTAAAGTCTACTGGTATTCAAGAAAAAGGGCGACTCATACAACAGAGGGATACAGGATAAGGGTAAGCAGGTGACTATTAATTCGGGTTCTATGCATTTTCCTCCTAACGACCTTGATTGTTTAGTGGCTGCTGAGATGGTAACTAAAGAAATGGAGGCAAAGATATATCAAACAACAACAGCTCCAGTATAGTAGGTACTTAGAAAAGACGTACACGTGCATCCAATGATAATCGTTCTGTGGTGCTGAAGGATGTGATCTCTAAGAAACGTGTAGTAACAGGTGACGATAACTTGACGGTGGAGGCTTCGAAAAAACTCAAAACTTCATCAGCTGGTCTAGAGAGCCAAACCCGCCGACAACAATGAATCTCCTAGTTTGGAATGTCCATGGCTTGGGGAACGCCAGGATATTCCATACATTGCAGTACCATGTGCAACAACATAGCTATGACATTTTATTTCTTGTTGAGACACTTTCAGATAATAATCGTTTGGAGACGCTACGGGTCTCGTTAGGGTTTTATGGGAAACTAATAGTGAATAAGGAAGGAAGAAGTGGAGGTCTGTGTGTGTTCTGGTTCGTTAATGTTGATGTCAACCTACTGACGTATTCGAGGGAGCATATTGATGTGAGTATTCGGTCTCATGGGGATAAACAATGGCGATTTACAGATTTTTATGGGCACCCTGAGTCTTCTCAATGTACTCATTCCTAAACTTTATTACGTAGATTGCAAGATCACTCTAACTTACCATGGTTATGTGGGGGGGATTTTAATGAGATTCTCTCAATGGATAAGAAGCAAGGAGGTGCTGAACGCAATCCACATTTGATAACAAATTTCAAAATGCCATGGATAACTGTGAATTAAGAGACCTTGGTTTTTGGGTCCTTGTTTTAGCTGGTGTGTTATGCATTTAGAGGTACAACATCTTAATTTTTGCAGTTCAGATCATCGTCCGATTTTAATTACCATCACACATACTTGGGGGCGGCAGCGGCCAAATAACATCAAATGGGGCCGTAGATTCTTTTTTTAGAGCTGCTGGGTGGAGAAACAGGATTGCAAGGCAATTGTGACCAACTCTTGGCAGGTGTCTTATGTTGGTGAACCTAGTCAAGTGGTGATGGAGAAAATTAAACTCTATGCAGCTGCACTAGATGGGTGGAATAAAAACAGTAGGCAGCAGTTGAAGCGCGAGATTGCACGCACCAGAGGCCGTATCTCCGCCTTGAACAAAAACATGTTGGGTCACTCTTGGCATGCTATTCACGATCAAGAGGTTTGACTCAATAATCTTTTGATAGAAGATTAACAATACTGGAAAGAAAGAGCTCGTACTTCTTGGCTGAAGAGCGATGATAAAAACTCCAAGTATTTTCATTTCAGAGCTACCCAACACAGGAAGAAAAATGCAATTCTTGGCTTGTATGACAACGCTAATGTTTGGCACTTTACTATTGAAGGTATTCAAGGCATTATCCATGAATATTTTGATAATATTTTTACTTCCAGTAACTCATCTTGTGCAAAATTAAATATAGTTTTAGATAAGGTGGAAAACTGGATCTCAAGCTTTATGAATAGCACTCTTAATGATATTCCTTAATTTTAATGGGAAAGAGGTGGAACATCTTAACTCGACGACCAATGTACTTGTTCCTAAAGTCACAATAGTAACTAAGATGATGGATTTTCAGCCTATTAGTTTGTGTAACGTAATTTATAAAATAATTGCGAAAACATTAGCTAATAGATTCAGGCTTGTTTTAGGGTTGGTTATCTCAAAGAATCAGAGTGCATGCATCCGTGGGCGACTTGTCACGGATGATGCTATCATCGGTTTTGAGTGCCTTAATGTTCTGAAAAGGCGGCAGAGGAGGAAAAATAGTTTTATGGTTATCAAGCTCAATATATCTAAGGCATATAATCGAATTGAATGGTACTTTATTCGGGGAATGATACTTAAGCTTGGGTTTTCAGAAAGCTGGATTCGAAAAATTATGATGTGTGTGACTTATGTTTTGTACTCATATTTTATCAATGGAGAGGTTAGGGGCCACTTAAAATCGTCGCGAGGGTTGTGGCAGGGTGATCTGCTCTCTCATTATCTATTCCTTTTGTGTGTGGAGGGTCTCTCTTCCCTTCTCCAAGATGCTAAAGCACGGGGTGAAATTCATAGTATTCAATGTGGACGATGAGGTCCTACAATTTCACATTTGTTTTTTGCGGATGATAGTTTGATGTTCCTTAAGTCTTATAAGTAGGAGTGTTCAGTTGTTAGTCGCATTTTGGGGGAGTATGAGGGTGCCTCAGGCCAAAAAATTAATAAAGAGAAGTCAGTAGTCTGTTTCAATAACCGTTTCTCTAATGCTAGAAAAGAGGAACTTCAATCATAGCTTGAGATTAGGCTTGTCAGATGCTATGAAAAATATTTAGGTCTCCCTAGTTTTGTGGGTCCAACAAAACGAGACCTTTTCAGCTCAATTAAAGACAGAGTTTGGAGTAAACTACAGCTGTGGCGCTGTAAATTATTTTCGGCGGGGGGCAAAGAAATTTTGATCAAAGCTGTTATCCAATCAATTCCTGCTTATTCCACTAGTTTCTTTAGACTACCGTCCTGCCTTATTTTAGACCTCCATAGATTAATGGTTTGTTTCTAATGGGGACAGTGTGGATTCTAAAAAGAAGATGCATTGGGGTTTTGGCAAAACTGTGCGAAAATAAATTGAGTGGTGGTCTTAGCTTTCGTGACCTCACGATCTTTAATCAGTTGTTTCTGGCTAAACATGGATGAAGGATTATGTGTGAACTTAATTCCCTTATGTCTCGTGTGCTGAAGAGCCTTTATTATGCTAGTGCTGAAGAGCCTTTATTATGCTAACACTTCTTTCTTGCAGGCTACAGTTTCGGCTTCCTCCTCTTTTTTGTGGCGTAGTATGCTATGGGGTAGGTCCTTTTTAGAGCTTGGAGTTCGGTGGTATGTTGGTAATGGCTAAGGCCCTGTTTAGTATAACTTTTATTTCTGACTTTTGACTTTTTAGAAACTTTTCCTGCAAAAGCCATATATTTTGATTTTGTCAAGAAGAGCTTTTAAAGTTTAAAAGCTCTTTTACTGGAACATCCAAATACTTCCAGAAGAGTTTTTGAGCTTGAAAAGCCAAAAGTAGGCTTCCAAAAGCCATACCAAACAGGCCTTAAGATGTTTCTTTGTACCACGACCGATGGATTCCAAGGCCTTTCTCCTTTCGTGTTTATTCTCCGACCAAGCTTTTTATTGCTTTGAAGGTGACTGTTTTAAAGAATGCTTCAGGGTCTTGGAACATGAAGTTAATTTGTGACAGCTTTTTGGAGAAAGATGCAGACTGTATACTTTCGATCCCGCCTTCGAGTAGGCCAAACTCTTTCTACTAGCACCATGACAAACATGGCCAATTCTCAGTCAAGAGCGCGTATTGGTTGGGGGTCCAAATAGCTAAATCTACGGCAGGGAGCTCTTTCTCAAACTCTGAGAATTCGGGCTGGTAGATATTTTTATGGCACCTGAATCTCCCTTCAAAAATTAAAATTTTTATGTGGCGTGCTTTTCTTGACTAGATTCCAGCCTTAGGAAACCTTGCTCGTCGTCATATGCAAGTGAATGACTTGTATCCAATGTGCCATGCTAAAACTAAATCCACTTCGCATGCTTTATGGAGCTGTCAAAGGTTGAAGGAGGTGTAAAGGGGTTATTCTTCTCTAGCTGGAGTTTCCAGCAATCTCTTTGCTGGTTTTAAAGATTTTGTGTTATTTTGTAGGGAGTCCTTGTCTCAGGTTCAGTTTGAATAGCTGTGTATGGCGATGTGGAGAAATTGGTTTCTTCGGAATAGCTCTATTTTTTCGAATTGCACCAGTTTGAATGTCTAAGATGTGGTTCCCTGGGCGAAGGCTTATCTGGCAGATTTTTCAGCAGCTACCTCCACTGACCTCCCCCCCCCCCGCCGCTTGCTGGTTGAGAAATGGCGAGCTCCATCACCAGTACGGTATAAGCTTAATTGTGATGCTGCCTTGGATTTTACGAGCAAAATCGTAGGATTTAGTGTGGTGATTAGAGATGCTAGTGGCCTGGTCTTGGCTGCCTCTGTCCAAAATTATGGTTCTTTGGTTTCTGTTGAAGCTGTAGAAGCGATGACTTTATTACATGGTATCAAATTTGTTGAAAATATGGTCTTGGCCCTATTGGCATTGAGAGTTATTCATTCTCTCTTATTTCTGCTATCAATTACAAAGTTACCTCGAGGCCGGATGTGGGCTTTGTTTTATCTGATATTTTCCATTCTATTGATCCGTTTCTTGTTCTTCAGGTTGCTTTTGTTCCTCGTCTTTGTAATATGGTTGGGTATGTTTTAGCGAGGTTTAGTTTGTCTTTGGTTTAACCTTTGCATTGGTTGGAGGATTATCCCTCTTTTGTTGCGGCTTTAGTTGAGGCTAAAGCTTCGCCCCAGTTATAATGGTTGTTTTGTTTTAATATATTTTTCCCTTTGTAAAAAAACAGTATTATAAAAAGTAGCCTAAGCGGCGCCTAGGCCTAGCCGCCGCATCGAATAGGGCCAAATCGGCGCTATTCCACGGTTGGCTGCCTAGGATGGCCTAGGCGGCCGATACGGTCTCCACGGCTGTGGAGATAGTTTAATTTTTTTTTTCTTCCCAAGCCAAAACGACGTCGTCGTTTTGGGCTTGTGAAAAAAAAAATAAAACAAACTTAACAGTAGCTGTGGGTATACGAAGTAGAAGAAAAACAACCACTGTCAATTTTTTTTATCTTCTTTACAAAACTGAAAACCCTAAGTTAGAGTAATCTTCTTCTTCTCTATCTGAGCCCCTTTTCATCATCATCATCATCATCATCATCTACAAAGGTATTCTACTTCTCTATTTTAGTGTTTTTAAGATTTTTAGTTGTTAGAAATATAATTTTATATATGCAATCCAAATGTTTGATTAAATGCCTAGATGAATATTTTTTGTAAAATTATGAATATTTTTAGTTTAATCTTCATTGTTGATTAACATAATGTTATATACTTATATTGAACTTGAAATAATAATTTAAAAATTAAATTATGACAAAGATTTTAATATTACTATTTTAGTATTTCAAATTTTTAATTAATATTTATGTAGGAACTAGGAAGTTTATGGAATTTAATCAATTTATAGGAAGTTTATGGAATTAATATGTAATTATTTATGTAAGAATTAGGTATTTTATGTATGAAGTTTATGAAATTTAATTAATCTTCATTGTATTATTTATGTTTAGATAAATGTTTGTTAACTTTTCTTGGTTGTTATATTTCTAATGGCGTCTTTGGCAGCCTCAGTGGACCAAACGGTCCAATCCTCATCTGAATTAGTGCTTAAAAGGAAGTTGAATGATGTTGGATGGGAGTTTGGGGTGTTAGTTGATAGGAAGAATTTGGACAAGGAAAAATGTATCTTATGTGGAAAAGTAATGTCCGGAGAAGTTTATAGAATGAAAGAGTACATGCCCCAAATATCAGGAAATATTGCAGCTTGTCCAAAAGCAACACTGGAAGTGCAAGCCAAGTGTAGAAATGCCATTACGGAGGCTAAAAGTAAGAAGAGGGGTAAGAGGAAGGAAAAGTTGTTGTTGAGATCACAAGTAAATGTGGTTGATACAACAACCGAGGAAGAAGATGCGATGGCAGAGTTAAGGGTGAGAAGAGAGCCCTGTTCTCTTGTCCCCATTGATCAATTTGTATCGGGAATTAATCATGATGCTTCATTGAGTGGTGGAACTAAGAGACAACAAAACATCCACGAAGCACTTTTTAAAGAAAGGACTTATAAAGTGAATCAGTATATAGCTAGATGGGTATACGAAGTAGAGATTTCTTTCAATACAATTGACAATGACAGTTTCAAGCAAGTTATGGAGGCGGTTGGTCAATTTGGACCGGGATACAAACAACCAATTCAATATCAATTGAGGGAACCATTGTTAAGAGAGGAGGTTCAGAGAACAAAAGATTTACTAAATAAGCAAAAAATATAGTGGGCTTTGAATGGGTGCTCTATTATGACGGACACTTGGTCCGATAGAAAAAAGGAGGAGCATAATAAACTTGTGTATGAATTGCAAAATATGAACCACTTTCCTTTCCTCTAAAGAGTCTTCAGATGAGGCACACACGGGGGATCACATTTTTCTGTATGTGGATGAGTGCATTGAAAAAGTTGGATCACAAAATGTCATTCAAGTGGTTACGGATAATGCCACCACCAACATGGCAGTGGCAAAATTGCCCAAGGTGAAGAGACCCTATATATTTTGGACCTCATGTGCAACTCACAACATCAATCTCATGCTTGAAAGCATTGGTAATGTCCAGAAGTATAAAAAAACTATTATCCAAGCCAAGACTTTTACTGTCTTCATCTATGCACACCACAAGACTTTATCCTTAATGAGGTCTTTCACAAAAAAAAAAAGACATAGTGAGACCGAGAGTCACTAGATTTGCATCTTCGTTTCTAACATTGCAAAGTCTAATGGAGAAAAAAGCTCAATTGAGGGTAATGTTTTCTAGTGACCTATGGGGGCAATGCAAATGGTCTAACTCTAGCAAGGGTAAAGCGGCATTCACTACTGTTATGAGTATGAGCTTTTGGAATGGTGTGACCGTTTGCTTGAAGGTATTTGCATCTTTGGTTAAGGTGCTTAGACTTGTTGATGGAGATAAAAAGCCATCTATGGGGTTTGTATATGGAGAGTTACTGTAAGCAAAAGAAGAAAATCAAAGTGGCAATGAACAATGTTAAAAAGAACTATCGACTGATATTTGACATTATTGATGCAATAATTAAAGGCCGGCTTGATAGTTCATTGCACTTAGTGGCCTATTTCCTCAACCCCCTATTACTACTTCAAAGATTTAATAATTCAATATGACGATAATGTGAATAATGCAATATTTGATTGTGTGGAGGCGTTTTGTGGTGACAATTTTGAGTTGCAAAATCAAGTTGTCAATGTTGAAACTTTAAAGTATAGGGAGAATGAAGGATCTTTTGGGAGATCATTGGAGAAAAAAGGATGTGAAAGAAATGATGAGATTTATAATCCGGGTACTGTTTTAAACTTGTAAATTTATAGTTCTTTACTTTTTTTATATTATGTTATATATGTTCAAAACTTGAAATATTTATCTTCATGATTGTAGCCTCATGGTGGGCTACCTATGGAAGTAAAATACTAAATTTGCAAAGAATAGCGATAAGAATCCTATCATTAACCTGAGTTCCTCCGGATGTGAACAAAATTGGAGAAGGGGTGAGTGCACTAGTTCACTATAATTTATAAAGTAATTAATTAACTATTAACTAACAATTTATTATTTTATTATCATTCTCATTGTGTAGATACACAAAAAAAAAGAAAGAAATAAACTACATGTGAGTCGGTGGAATAATCTAGTCTATATCCAATTTAATGCCAAGTTGAGTAAAAAATAAAAAAGACCTAAGGAAAAGGATGTGGATGTCATACTTGCTAAAGATGGCTAAGCCACCAATGGACAAGAATAGATTGTTGAAGGTGGTGGTAATGATGAAGTAGAGCCCGGAACGGGGTTAACTTGGCAAATGATAGACGAAGCAATCGGTGTATATGACATTCTACAACCTAGAAGGAGTTCAAGGGTGATAGAGAGAGATCTTCATGAAGATGACTTCGTTTTGGAGGATGAGGAGGAAGAGAAAAATCATGTTGATGTTGGGTTTGAGTCCGATGAAGAGCGTGTATTGGAAGAATAAGGAGAAGAGGAGTTTGATCATAATGTTTAGTTTAGGATTTTGTATTATCATTTCATATTTTCATACTTTCATAATTTCATTAGTTGCGCTTTTATATTTATATGTTTTGAATCTTTTAATCATTTGAATATGTTTACAACATGTTTGGAATTTGGATTATTTAATATCTGAAACATGTTTATGACTTTATTCATTTGTTTGGAGTTACTTATTTATTTTTGGTTTAAGGACATTTACATATAAATTGTTTTTTTTTTTAAGAATACATATAAATTGTTAAATACAATCATACAATTTTTTTTTTCAAGTAGTCTTTCGAGGAACAGCCTAGGCGCTAGGCGCCTAGCGTATTTTAGAACACTGTTAAAATAAAAAAAAATTTAATAATCGAGTAAAAAATTACATATATAATTTTTTTAATAATGCTACATTTTTTAAAATTTTAATAAATTGATTTGTAATAATTATATTAATTAAATTACAAATAAATAAATTTTCGGTGAGCACAGCATTTAGCATTAGTCATAATTTATTTTTTTAAAAAAAGAAAACTAGTATTAAGCAAAGCATTGAAAGTCAGCACCGTTCGATTGGAAATTAATGGTAGTGATTGCAGGGGGTGACGTGTAAGTAAATCAACGCACACGAACAGGTGGTGTTGGAAGTCTCCCGAAAGTAATTCATATAAATTGACGCAAGCTGCAAGCTACGTCGCAGTTAGCGTTTATATTTCCAGAAATCAACTAATATGAAGAGGAGTATAACAGCAGCTCTATGGCTGGTACTGTTAACGATGGCGGTGACGTCGATGGCAGAGCGTGTAAATATATCGTCTTCGGGAGGTCTATTTTGGTCCACTGCCAAGGAGGAGGAGGATCTGCTGCGTAAAGCTGACCCAAACGACGATTCCTCCGCCGCTTCTGTGGTCAATGAACGAGACGATGAGCTCGATGGTGGCTTTTCTTCTCTCGAAGGAATGTTACAGTGGGCCATTGGTATCCTTTTTCTTCTTTCCTCACACACACACTCTCTCTCTCTTGTTATCACCATAAATTCTCTAATTCTAATTCCATTCTTATACTTGGATTAGGCCACTCTGATCCAGTCAAGTTAAAGGAAACTTCCCAAGATGTCCAGCGTTTGTCTTCTGGTGAGCTCAAGAAGCGTCAATTGGAAATTAAGGTATGCGACCCTCACTTTTTCATATTGATTAACTTAATTATATTCAAAATAAGCTGCTAGTGAACGAAATTTCTTTTATTTCTTAGACTGATAAGGTCAGTCGGGTTAAAACGCTATCAAATGCTTTTAAATTTGTCATCTGTTCCGCATTTGTGTTTCTTGCTTACATTAAATAGATTATGATTGAGATTTTTTATGTATGTTTCTTACTAACAAACCAGGAGCTGATGGAGAAGTTGAAAATGCCATCAGATGCGCAATTGATGCAAATTGCAATAGATGACTTGAATAACTCCTCTCTATCTTTAGAAGATCGCTACCGCGCTCTACAAGAGCTTCTCATACTTGTTGAGCCCATTGATAATGCAAATGGTATGCATGATTCTTTCATTTCACGTTAGTGCAACTTTTGCTCTTCAATTGGCATGTTGTTTTCTGAGTGTGCTTCATGGTTGACAGTCCATTATTCCCGCTTATATGCCCTGTTGCTCTTTCTATTGATGACTTAAATTTGGTAACAAAATGGTAACTAATTTAAAAGGTATCTATGCACATATCTATTATACTATGAGAAGATAGTCATCGAGTATCATTTTTCTTTTTTTTTAAGAAATGCTGGAAGATTTGTATGCACAATTAAAATTTAACTGATCATAATATGCAATCAATAGAGTATGAACCAAAGTTTTTCATGTAACTATTCTTCTGAGTTCTGAAATTTTCTAATATAGGGCTCTGCTCATTTTACTTTTTGCTTTTCCCGCATTATAAGTGGTTTGCTTAGTTAATTTTGTATCTCAGATCTGAGCAAACTAGGGGGCCTTGCTGTACTTATACGGGAGCTTAATCACCCTGACACAGAAGTAAGGAAACTTTCTGCATGGATTCTTGGGAAGGCCAGTCAAAATAACCCATTTGTTCAGAAGCAGGTGCACAATATTTTATTCTGTGAATTTAAGGAGTGCAATTTTAGTTATCAAAATTTATCATTTGATTAGTAATATAAATCTTTTATATTTGCAATTCCTCAATAATGCAAAATACGTCCTTTGTGTATTATGGACGATCTAGATTTTGCATATTTAAGTGAGATATGCTTAACAAAAACTGATTTATAATATTTCAAGTGTCTCAGATCCTGGAACTTGGGGCTCTGATGAAGTTGATGAAGATGGTGAAATCTAGTTATATAGAAGAGGCTGTCAAAGCATTATTTGCTGTTTCAGCCTTGGTCCGAAACAATTTAGCTGGTCAAGAATTATTCTATGCAGAAGCTGGAGACTTGATGCTTCAGGTGACTAGAGATTAGAGAATTAACAAAGTGTTTAAGTATCCCTAGCAATTGTAATTGATGCTCATTGTTTTTCAGGATTTATTGAGCAACTCAAGCATTGATATCAGACTTCGCAGGAAAGCTGTGTTTCTAGTAGGTGATCTGGTTGAGTGTCAATTAGAAAATACATATACAGCTGAGCTGCCTTTTCTGTCCAATCGATTGTTCTTGAAGTCTGTGGTTGAACTAACAGCATCAACTGACCTTGATTTACAAGAGAAGGTATTTCCTGAGCATTGTTGTTGTGGTTTATTAGTTCACACATATCTGTGCACTGTTGGCGCAGATGTTGCTGTTATTGCTGAATTTAAAAAAAATTAACTTCAGGGCACCTTTTAAATTTTTTAGATATCAGAACTATATGTTAATGATATATTTTTAAGTAAAAGCATGCTGCCCATGTACACATTTTGTTCGTCATATATAAAACTGAGAATAGACTACCAGTTTGTCTGATGGAGAGTATTTCATTCTAATATGTTACATTGCCTCTGAGAGATGTTGCAGGCCCTTGTTGCAATTAAGAATCTACTGCAACTCAGAACAACAGAAGCTCTGGTTTTACAGGACTTCTGTGGTTTGGATGCTGCCTTGGAGAGGTTGAGGCAGCAGCTGGAGGGTTTGATGCTTGAGGAAGATCACAAAGATTATGCAATGGATGTGGAAACAATCCGTAGAGAAGTGGAATTAATATTTCACAGAAAGCTGTATAAGGTAGGAACTGTGCTTTGTAGGATTTAAATTGTCTCAATAAAGACTTCCATAAGACTAAAATCTGTTTAGTGGCAGGAGTCCAAGGTTCCTACATGAATACGTGATCGCATTTTTGCTTCATCATACACTAGACAACTGTACTGTGGTACTTATATTTAAGGCGTCACTTCACATCATGAAGCTGTATATTGCAATCATTTTATATCGAGCTTCTACCAAGAAAGACGATGCAGGCTTTTATATGACTCCTGGTGTTTAATTGTAATTTGCCAATTTTTGGGAGAGAGGTTTTAATCTATTCTGTAAAAGTGTTGGGTGTTCAATGTTTGTAGAGATACCAAAAAGAGTAGCTTTAAGAGTCCTTTTATTTTTATTATATGTAACAAAACATTTGTAGATCAGTGGTGACAGATAATCAAACATTTCTGCTATCTTGTTATCACTACTAACAATTGTTAATTTGAGCTGCTAAATTGGCTATTTGTTGTCTTATACCAACGTCCACGGGTCGTGTCTGCCCGGTGGTTGTTGCCTTTATAGTGGAAGTTGTTACTGAGGACATTGGACTTTAAACCATTTCCGTAATTGAGTGGAGTAGAAGGTCCTCATACATATGTGATTAGAAATGAATTAATGAGATTGAAAATATGGTGAAAAAAAATTAAGAAATACCACTATAGTACATTTCTTTCATTTCAATTGTGGGAGTTAAATTTTAAGTATATGTATTTATTCGTATGTTTGAATAGTATTTGTTTCTTATTATGGAAGTAGATGTCTTTTATTATGTGAATAATTTTTTTCTTTATTTTGAAAGTAGATATCTTTAGTAAAAATATCAATTTAGTGCTATTATGAGAAAAATGTTGATGAATGGGTTAATATGGTTGACAATTAAATTGTGGTGTTATAATTGCATGAAATGGTTGGTGCATTTATTGATTTGAAGGGTGTGAGGAATTGAAATGAAGGAGTTAGGCAGTTAGATGGTACAAATAAACGTGGGCATGGTTGGAAGTTGGAACTTGGAAATAAGGACTCGGTTTGCCCACGCAAACCAAACCAAACCAATCAAGAATAAGCCAGATGCTTGGACTTTGGACTTGTTGGTGGCAAATGGCAACAGTATTACGAATATTATAATAATAAATAATATTGGTAGCGTAAGAGAAATGAAATGTGAATATTTACATAAGGTTGAAATAGTCCAAGTCCCCCAACCCCAAAGCACGTCTGTTGTTTTTCTTGCGAGTGCAACGGGGAGAGAGAGAGAGAGAGGGGCCTTAACCCTAATAATAGTAGAGATCAAATGGCACTCCAAAGCAGCATTGCTGCTGCCACTTTCTTGCTTCCAAATCCAAAATCATGTCCGTTTTGGAACAAGAATGAATTGGCCATTGGAAGAATTGGTAGAGGAAAGAGATCGATCGGGCTGGTTGCGTATTGCAGTAGCAGCAGCAATGAAAATAACAAGAAAGGACAGGGAGTGCCTAATTCGAATTATGTGGTGCCGATGGACAAGTCATTCTCTGCATCGAGCTCGTCTTGTATAACTCGTCCCTTGAATGAGATCCTACGAGACCTCAACAAGAGGATCCCCGACAACATCATTACCAAGTCTCCTGATTCTCCCACCTTCATTTCCTGGTAATGCTTTTTTCTTTCTTAATTATTCATATTCATCTTTGACCTCATCCGATCTCATCTTCTCTCTTTCTCTAGGTATCATGCCAACAGGATGATGAGTTTCTACGCCCCTGGTTCGTTTTCTTTCTATCTACACATTAACTTCTTCTTCTTTCATATATCAATAATCATAATCATTTTTTTTTCAACAGGATGGTGTGGGGAAGTACGTGATGTGATATTCTCTGATAATGGAAGCATCACTGTTGTATACCGCATCACCATTCGAGGATCTGATGGAGAAGTATGCTTCTAATCTCATGCATAATTTTGATTTACTGTTAATTGTGATAATAAAACTTTTGGATTGATTAATAATTCAATATGGTTGGTGCAAGCCTATTCCTTCACAAACATCTTCAACCCATTGAATTAGGATTTTTTTTTCTTTGTTTTATTAAACTTTAGATCATCCACCTTTACCAACTCTAAATCCACAGGTTTTCTTAACATTGAGCTGCCAATTGTATTCTATTTTCTTCATCTGTCATTTGTTGCGAGAACCCCCAAGATTGAATCTTTTCCAGTTCTAGAAAAACTTAAGATTCTACATCTATTGTTTCACCTTTTGAAACATTTGAAATGACTATCTTCCCAAACCCATGGCCCCTTGCATAATTCATTAGTGGACATTATCTGAATAGTTGGTGCTGCCAGCTTCAACACAATTTGAACCTAAATCTTCTATCTATGGGGAACCCAGACTACCCAAATGGTTGAAGGCCGCCAATTCCTACAATATTCACACTGCTCATGCATTCTAATTCTTTGTCACTTCTAATGAATTCGAGATAGAAATGATGAATTTAATATGATTCGTTTTCAAGTTGTGGAATCCTATATGTGAGATACGAAAGCCTCTCCTTTGCTTATCACGTACATTGGTTTTTAAAAATTTGTTTTTGATAAATTGGCTTTCCTATCTCTATCTGGTTAAGAACAAAAACAAGATATATTTTTATTTTTTATATTATTATTGTGAAGAGATAATTCAATTCATGTGTCTATAATTCTTACAATAGAAGTGGATCAATAAAGTGTCAAAACTCTTAAAGAAAAATCATTATTGATGGTCCAGGACCAGGTGCTTAGGTGCACAGGCATCATGAATCTAATTGATTTTTGCACAAGCTATATAAATGAATCATGGATATTGAAGTTGAATATCCAGTGATAGCATAGTGACACAAGGGACAGGATTTCATTCGATAAAAAAAACAAAACAAATACATGTTAGCTTCATTGTAGTTCTAATCTGTCAATTGTTATGACACTGATACAGGCACACCGTGAATCAACTGGGACAGTATCATCCAATGACGGTCACATTGTAGATCCAGTTGCTGCAGCAGAGGAAATAGCATTCTGCAAAGCATGTGCTCGGTTTGGTCTTGGCCTGTATTTGTATCATGAAGAGTAGATCTATAGACAGTGGTGGTTTACCTTCCCAATATATATCTAGTTGTTTGTTTACTTTGTTGAGAAATATGGTCATAATCAATATCTACTTTTTTCCAGGTTGATGTAAATATTTAGTGTTGTCAGAAGATTTTGGTTTGTAAGCTGAGCTATAATTTGATCCTTAGTGGAACTACGCAAAATTAAGCCATAGTGTGATCTTTTGTGGAACAGGCAAAACTGAGGCATGGTTGAACCTTTTGTGGAACCAAACTTCTTACTTCATAAACCATATGACAAATGACCTTTACATGTTTGTGTTACAACCAAACAGAATTTAGTTTACAGCAAATTGGTGTACGTGTTTGTTTTATTTCTGCAACTAGATATCCCCATATGATACAGAAGTGTACAGCAAATTAACTTCGGGATAGCCATATATTCACAGCCGTCCAGTTTAGTGTATGTTCAATAGCAGAACCTTCTAAGTACTCTTTCTGTTTATATTGCTTTGGGGCTCTGTTCTCATCATGGCCTCAAGCTTTTTGGACCTGTGTTAGAAGCCATCCATGATGCGATCACATCCACAAGCAGATCTATGTCCTTAGATGCCTCAGCACGGAGTATCCTCGAGTCTACCCCTAATGAGTTGCCAACTTCTTTGGCAACCGTCTCCCATGGTGTACCCACTGTCAGATTGGCTAAAATCTCACTTCCACGGTTCACTGCATCCGCCATTCCTGGTGGAACATCTGGGAGAGCCTGCAAGATTGATGTCCTATTAAATTTGTTTGCTTCTTTCACCAAGAAATGGATCCAGGGATTTGCAAATATGACGAGAATCATCTTGTTGTCATGTCTGGTTCAAAGCCATGCAAATTTATTCAAACTGAATGATTACAGAAAGATACCTGTTGCAGAGGAAGCCCGTGATCTCCTGGCAACAAGCGAATCGACATGTCTAGCATCGAACTGATGGCTGCCTCTGAGCTGAGCACTTGAGCTAGGGTTGAAGTTTCATCAATTCCATCATCCTTGAACTTTATCAGAAGATTCCTTGAAATTCCGTAGTATGACTTTATCTGAAGAGATACTAAACATCAACCATGGAGAACCATAATAGATTTCAAAAGAATATAACAGTTCAGAAGGGACTTGCTTCATGATAGTAATTTTCAAGTCATCTAAAAGTTGTCCCATCTTAAAAACCTTAAGCAAACTTCAACGTGAAAATGACCCATCCATAATATGGCATCAAGATGACACCTTAATCACCCAAATACCATGACCAGTCATTGCTGACTACAAAACACAGTTATACTGCATAATAACTCATGAATCATGATTGAGCCATCCTTTAATGAAATCATTGAATTGAATAACCCTTCAAATTCTTGCAGACTGGGAAAAAAGTTCAGATAGATTATAATGGCCAATCAATTTCAACATGACAAAATAACTCAAGTCAGCAATAAATTATTAGAGAATAGATGGTAGCTTTTACTTACAAGTCTTCGAGTTTCATCAGGTCTGGGAGTAAAATCTTCTCTTCCCTTAACTAAGTCCATGTACAAGGGAGGGAGTTGCTCAACTAAAGGAAGAACTTGCTTCATGATGGGAGGGCTAAGGTTCTCTATTTGCTTCATAGTCATCTCTGCCTGCAAGTATTCCATTGAAACATGATCATCTGTTAAGAAATTGCTAGTACTGAGCAGCTCAAGTATGAATAGATAGATGAAAGACATGCCGAGGCAATGAGAAAAGCCAGGAAGTACGAATTTCTGACAATAAATACTGTAAGACGCATTATTCACTTTAAGCTCATAAAGTACCACTTAAAATCTTAAGAAATCATAAATAGGAAACAGCAAATCTCTACAGAACCTATACGATTGAATAAATCTATGAGCTATATCACTCATTCATGATGCTAAAAACTTACATCTCCACAAGTCTTATAAATTCAGTTCGTAATTTGAAAGACCATAACCTATTATGAAGAAACAAGGGAAAAATGATAACTTGGAGTAAAGTGACAAAAGAAGAAATAGATCCAAGCTGTAACTGGCATGCCTTGATAAGAACTATTTGTATCTACACCAAAAGAACCTCACAACTTAGACTTACCCCAAGGCGGACTGTTGGATATGATGCAATTTGTGACAGAAGGGGTCCAATACTTTGAGCCATTGGGACAAGAACAGGAGAGAACAATGGGATAGCCAAGCTTGCCTCCTGTGAAAAAATGAGCAGAGATTTTTTCAGCTTCATATTGCCAACAGAATAATTTAAATTGCAGATGTCTCAGGACATTAATTAAACAAACAAAAGAGAGAACGTTTTTTTTTTTTAATCATTATGTAGGCAAAAGCCAATTGAAATGTAGTCTGATCAAGTTGCCAAGTAATGAGAGAAAGAGATGAAAAATAAAAGGTAAGAACATATTACACATTCATTTGGGCAGATAAAAGAAAAGATACAAAAAACAAAGGGGAGGATGGGTAAACCACCAGATTTAGTGGTATATTCTTCTGAATACTAGTTTAATCACCAATTTATCTCAGCTTGTTATTTACACAGCAAAAAGCTTTGGGTGGATCCATAGAAGGTTATTTCTGTCCAAGGATCTCCTCACCAATTTTATATAGATGCATGATGAAGAATTCAGGTACCTTGTTGTTGTAAGCCATTAATACATTTCCACTTCTTTGCACAGCATATCTTGATCCTGGTCACAGTCAAGTCATTGGTCTAATAAATCTCTGCAAGTTGAAACAGTAGCATCCTTCCAAGAATTGCATATAAAATGAGATGAAATACCAATCAGAAGGTGGATGACAGATCCCAAGGAGTGGCCAATGCCAAAAGTAGGAAGATCTTGTACCTGTGTACAAAGAAACTTTAGCAATTGTCATATTTTTTTTTTGGTGTTTGGTTGCGGGTGGAAGTGGGGAATCATAAAACTAAGTGTTAAGTAACTTATAAATTAAAACTCACCGTTTCATGCAAAAACCGTAAACACCTATCGACTTTTAATTGAACTTCATCTGCAATGTAAAAGTAATCGAAGCCACTAGCATATGGTGTTGCAACCACCAAAATACCCCTATATTGCCAAAAAGAAGGTTAAAATATTAATTTCCCTAGTTCTAAGCAATAGATGCTTTCATTGCAGTCTGTCATCAATAAATTGTTAAGAGATTAAAAAGAAAATTGCATCCATACATAACTAATGTGAACTAGATATTAAAGATGAGAAGCTGGCAAGAGAAACTTCTACTTATGCATGGAACTCTGAAGTATATAGCATGAACTAAAACTAAATGTAAGAAATTTTGCTGCCACAACCTGTCCTAAGTAGACTCCATCAAATTTGGCCACCTATTAAACTTAATGATGAGTACATAACCATGGATAAACAAGCTATTTATTTAAAAAGAGCAACTCACTTTTCTGCAAGGCGCTCAAGAAACAAACGGTATGCAAGTTGAGGGGCAGCTCCAACAAATATACCACCAATGAAATGGACCACTGACCAGGGTTTTGAGCTTTTTGGTTTGAGAACCCATGCTCCCTGTGATGATATGATGATGGAATTGTTAAAGAAGATTATAGAGATATCCATTTAAAATTAGATTACTTAAGAATGAGAACTAAATATTTCACTGTTTATATGCAATTGCTCTGAAGGAACAGAACTACCTTATGGCTAGGGGTGGCCATGGTACCCCTGACCCACAAAATCCATTAAAAAAATATATATTTAGATTTATTTACATAAATAATTTTTTACATTCACACCCCCTTACTTATGGTCTTTTACAATTTTTCCTGCCCAAATATGATTTTCTAACTCCGCCTCTAGCTCTAATATATATGTGATGAGTTAGTATTAGGTTTCGGAAATGGGAAACCCTAAATCATTTATAGCATTCATCTATATCATAATAACATATACTCTCTATATAAATTTCTAAGAGAACCTACGGTTAGTTAATTATGACATTGTAATACTTAGTAAATCTTTAATCATCTGTTTTGCATCCACCGGCACGTTTTGATATTTGGCAGACTGGTCAGATTAGTTAATATTTGCTGCTGAATACCTTTGTTGTTTAACATTTTCTCTATGGAGCAAGTTTCCTGGGTTTTTAGAATACATCTTACAATTACTCTTCTGTATATTTTATTGGGTTAAAAATGGTAGATAAAAATGGGGTTGCCTGTATATGGATCCTCTTTTATACTATGTCTTTCTCCAAGAAAACTCGCAGAACCAATTCCATGTGAGAATCTGACACCAAGTAAAAAGAGATTGAGAAATAAAATCAATCAGATGATTAGTTATCAAGCTAAAACTAAATGAGACTACACCTCAACTTCAATCCAGTCTCTTGAACCACCCCAAGCGTCTTGTGATTGCCTTACCGTCTCAGTAAGTAATCTGAAAGTAGAACAAAAAGAAAAAAGAAAAAAATCTTATTTGCAGTTGTGCAGGTTATTAATTTACAAATAAAAATTGATAAATATGCAAAATTTGAAATGAAAATTGGTTCTTTTATTTTCTGTCCTAAACTCGATATATTGTTTTATTCCTCTCTTGTTCGACTCTAATCAATGAATTTTTTAACAGAGAAGCGTTAGGATCCAGTTTGATTTCCTAGAGTAAGTATCTGTTGACAAATACCGGAGCTTCTTTATTGTTTTGTTTTTCTCCTTTCAAATATCAGTGTATCAGAAGAATCAACAAGTAATTACAGAGAGGAAAAGAAGAAAGAACAAACCTCTCAATATCACGATAGACTTGAATTCCAGTAGAATTAGGCTGTTGGTTGCTACCTCTATCATCGTAGTTACAATAAATTCTGAAAGGGGGACGAATAGAACCGGAGGAGCTGATTAATCGAATTTGAGAGAGAACTGGCTTAGATTCATGTTGACTACGATAAAGATGCCGATGGCGATGAAGCAGATGGTGATGAGTCCATAGGCAACTGGCCATTTCCAAGGCAAGGCAAGGCAAACACTCTTTACTGTTTCTTTTTTGTCCTTTTTCTTGCGTTTTCTATTAATAGTAATACGCAAGACAAGTAGCTTTGGGCTCACTACTGTGATTGGGCCCTATTTTTGTCAATTGGGCAATTAGACACTATAGAATGCAAAAATTGGCCTTAACAAAACCCACTTCTCAAAAGTCAAAAGCGCTCATGACACCTAATACCCCTATCTCCACTAAAACTACAGTCGATCACTCTTGCAGTGGGGCTTCTTCATTTTCCTCCTCTACTCTGCTGCATTACCATGGCACTGGAATCCTGTCTCAAGGAGAATAAGAAGAATAGAAAGCCCAAACATTACCTTTGTCATCAATGTCGGCTATTGCCAGTGCTGGTGCTAGTGGTACTTGTGCTAATGTCATTGGCACTTTCGTCATGGCATGCCTTCTTTCTTCGCGGCTATGGCCACAACTCTTTTACAACCTTTAGATTAGACACTAAAACTCATCATCACTTCAATTCTTCTTCTTCTTCTTTGACAAATACAAATACTAGTTCAAACATCCATACACAATTGGAATTCCAGTCAGGGCCTTATCATAACTGGCAACTATTCGCCGCCGATTTTGAAGAAATGATGCGCAATTTCAAGATCTATGCATATCCACATGTCTACAACAACATGAGTAAAGATGCATTTGCTGGAATTTTCCTACCCCACCCAAACCCCTTCAATCCAAGACTTGGAAATTACTTGAGCGAACACATGTTTAAGCTATCCCTTCTTCGGAGTTCTCTAATCACGCCCATTCCTCAACATGCTCATTTCTTCTTCTTGCCCTTCTCTATCAACGCCATGAGAAATGACCCTCGAATCCGATCGGAGTCTTCCATTGCCGAATTCGTGGCGGAATACACTCGAAGAATCAGCCACCAGTTCCCATTCTGGAATGCCTCGGCAGGTGCTGACCATTTTTACGTCTGCTGTCATTCTGTGGGACGAGAGGCTGCTTCTAAACATGCTGATTTGCATAATAACGCCATCCAGGTCACTTGCTCTTCCAGCTTTTTCCAAAAATTTTATGTGTCCCATAAAGATGTGGCTCTTCCCCAAGTCTGGCCTCGTCCACAGGATGTACCGTTAAATCCTCCCCATGCCAGGTGATTCCTACTTGCTTTCATTTCATGATTTGGTTGATTGCATTTCGCTTTCATGATTTCATGATATGGTGGATATACTTTATAAGACAAGTCCTTTCATTGCATTTCTGGTGGATCTCTTTCATGATTTGTTGGATCGATCAATTATGTGACATTAAGGAGTAATTCTGTGTGTACCGTGGGCATATAATTGTTTACCTTGCTGGACGAATTCAACACTCTCGTGTTGGCCAAGAGCTGATTGCTTGTGTGTATTGTAGGCACAGACTTGTTTACTTTGCTGGACGAATTCAAAACTCTGGTGTTCGCCAAGAGCTGGTAGCTTTATGGGGAAATGATACTTCAATGGATGTTTTTGAAAAGAGTCCTTCTTATCCTTATGAGGAAGGATTCAGGAGGAGCAAATACTGTCTTCACGTCAAAGGTTATGAAGTGAACACTGCAAGGGTCAGTGACGCCATACATTATGGATGCATTCCTGTTATTCTCTCCAACTATTATGACCTTCCATTTGCCAATGTGTTGGATTGGAGCAAGTTCTCTGTTGTCATCAACACCGGAGAGATTCCATTTTTGAAGAAGAGATTGTTGTCCATAACAAGACAAATGTACCTGAGTATGTACCATAATCTGTGCCAAGTTCGAAGGCACTTTGTTTGGCATAAAACGCCCAGAGGTTATGATTCCTTCCATATGACTGCTTACCAGTTATGGCTGAAAAGAAGCATACATCGTTTAACCTACTAGTATTCTTTCCAATGCTACTATGTGAATAGAGAGTTTGGTTCCCCTTGATGAAACAAAATTTCAGTCAAGTTACGCTGCCCAAATACTAATACTGGTCATATTTGGAATCTAATATGGTCTTGTCTCGACCACAGCAATATAATAGCAAACCTGTTATATGAATTAAGTTGAAGCTCAACATAGATGTTAATTTATTTTGAATATAGAAAAAAGAACATAGAAGATAGGAGAAAGAGAGAACATACAATGTGAGGGAGTCACTGTTTTCCTATGCATGTGACCTCAACGGTAGAAAGTAATATGAACAAAAGTTTAACAGCACGACCAGATATATATTTTTCAATGTAAAAACCACCAAAATACATACAAACAATGTACTCAACTACATAACACAATTATAGGACTTCAGTACTACATGGAATGTTCAACTGGTTGGGCCTGATAGTTGCGGCGCCGTAGCTGAGACTCGGAAGTCGGCTGCTGCAGAAAGATTCTCGTTGGATCATTAGGATCAACATATCTGCAAAAATGAGGGACATTTAATAACAACCCTTTGATCAAATGTCTTCACTACAAAATCATACAGTTAAATATGCCACTTACGCATGTCTCATCATTTCGTCAACTGGAGTCTGTGCTGCTTGTAAAGGATCCACCCGAGGTTCTGCTCCCAAATTTGACTGCTGATTATATCGTCTAACTGACGAGATCAAATTAATAAAGAGGGGGACAAATGTTCCACAGCCCCCTTCCTTAAACAAAATCTTGAATGAGTGAGTAGAGTAGAGAGCCCTATGCTCGTTATCTGGCACCACCTGGGATTTAAGTCATGTTGAGGTAATCAGTATCTACTAAGGGCATTATTCATAGTAAAAACCAATGGCCTTTCAATGACAAACTTACAGGCTCCACAAGACCAGAAATATTGTTGCACTGAAATATTGGTTGGTTGAATTTCTCACCATGGATGTAGAGCTGTACGATAGACCAACTTATGAATCAGTAAAATGGTTGTAAACTTACAGACAAGATGAAATAAGTAAGAACCATATCACACACCCAGACCCTCATCACTTTCTCTCTCTTACCGAGCACCATCCTCGCAATCAGTAGACTCTATAGACAATACCCACATAGTAATTTAAATAAAACAGGAGATGATCTCTAAATCAGTGAATGTCACAACTGGAGAGGTGAATAGCGAGAATGTCTTAAGCCAATCAATTTAAGTTGTTTGAGAAACCTGCGCCTAACGGAAATAATGCCTAACAGATGACCACTTTCAAAGCAGCCAACAAAGCTTGAGCGACCTAAAATGCTACAATGTAACAAATTACATTTGAGGAGATGCAGCTGCAACTGCAGCTTTAGGATTACAATTGATACGGCTAAATGATGGAATATATGAACCTAGAAAGGCAATAAAATTGAAAAATTGAACAGCCACCCAGTCTAAGCCTCAAGTGTTCAAGCAAATGCTATTGCTTAGGCATCTAGCCAACTACCTGTACACCACCTACGGCTAAAAGCCAGTCACCTCTAATTAATGAGGACTAATTTATAAATGCAATAATTTAAGAATCATTTCAACATTTTTGGAATGTGCTGAACATCAGCAAATACCCACATAACTAACTTGTAATAGAAACATTTGATGCACGGATATGTACATACAAACAAGAGCATGATGCACAATAAATTTGCTGACTCTAGTATGAGGAGTTTTTAGCATGCAAAATGACATCTAAGAGAAAACAAAAAGAAAAATGGAAAAACATACTCGGAGGCAATCCCAATCAGCCACCAAAACAACTTTGGTAATGTCCAGAGAACTTTAAGAAAAGAGCAATTAATCGAAGCAGGAAAGCAATACACAGGTGTGATTAAGTATCATGTACCAGGGGCATGTCAAAGGCAACAAATTCTCCAACAGGTTTACTCGCAACAAAGACCATGCGTACGTTTGACAAGTAAATTGTCCCCTTTGTTTTAACGTGACCCCCACTGCAAACAGAAGGCAAGAGTCATCTTACTGATATGAACATCATAAAAAAAATATCTCAGTATCTATTATTACTCAATGGTTGTAACTCAAGATGAAAGTAGTGTTACTAGTCCTCAATAAGGACTAAAAATATAATTATTAGAGAACAACCTGATTCATGTTCTCCATTCTCCTACCACATCACACAATTTTAGAACATGCCAAAATTCAAACATATGTAATTATCATATGCCATTGCTGTATTAGGTTAAAAAGTTATTAAATACAAAATAAAGATTGTTATACACATTATTCTCATTCAATAAAAGTTGTCATGTAACAACATGAAATACAACGATGCAACATTTGAGATTTGATTATCTTCCTAAGATATATGTAACCTAAATTAATGAAGCTGAACAAATTTCCAGTGCAAGTCTAACCGATATCCAGCAAAAAAATTAACCCCGTATGATGCTTGCATTAATTTGAAGATTGCTTCTTATTTTTTTCTTTTCTTTCCCAACCTATTTCCATATTTCTTCCACAAGGCTGAACCTTTCATTTTCCACGGACACAATTAAAATCCATACACAACCTTTCGAACTCCCAATAACGACAGTAATTATATTTACAAAATAACAAAGGTAAGCATGCCCGAAATTTAGCTAAGTATAAATAATTCATGGTACACAACACACAACTAATAAATGAGACATCCCAGAAAGTGGAAAAAAGCATACAAAACCGTATCTCATCTATAAAAGTAATAAGTCTTGAAAATGCAATGTTGACTAATAGGGTAGATATATCCAACCGATGTCCAACTTGAACAAAAGCATCAATAATCCTAGTTTATAGTTGCAGACAGATTGGTCAATTCTGCCGTTTCTCTCAAGCCAAATGCAACATATTATAATAATTTATCATTAGAAGAAATCTTGAACTCTAAACAACGAGATTATTAAAAAAAAAAAAAATTCACAATCTCTTTGTCAACTTAGAACCAATCACAAAAACATTTACCTAAAAACAAAATTTTAAGCAGTTAATTACTATTGTTCTACCGGCTCATTGAGTTGACTGCAATTTCACAACACAATTGAAAAAATTTCCAACCAAATCCAAGTCCTGCTGTTAGACCACTTAATTTACTAATAATCCAATATGGTCCGCCACAGCTGGTCTTGAACTTAGATTGCTCTATAGACCCCCAAATGACCGCTTGCCTTTTTCATATTATTAAGGTTTCTAATTGTGATATCTTTGGAAAAAAAAAAAATAACAATGATCTAGAGATTGTATCAAATTTATGTAGAGTGTAACAAATTATACCACAACAAGAAACCCAATCCAATCCAATAGCTATAATACTGATAAGAATGCACACAAACATTTTTTTTTTTTTAAAAAAAAAAAGACGCAGAAGAATAACGAACAAACCCGGGGATCTTATCGACATGGAACTCCACGCCGTCTCTGGCAAGCACAAATAACTCGTTCACAAACGGCACCGGCATCCCATTGGGAAACAATTGAGGATTGAGAGCCATCGATCGGTTGATTCTCTATCCAAATTAAGTCTATTAGATATTAACGGGGTTTTACTTTCGGATTTGGCCTGCCTTTGAGGGTGATTATTATATACGGATACAATTACAAATTCTAAATCCTATAAACACGTGTCCCTCTCTTTACAATACCGTTCCACAACCTTCTCGACAAATCCCCTAAAAATAGAGATAATTGCATTATCTGTCCCTAAATTTTTGAAAATTACAATGGATTGAACTTTTATAAAAAATAACACAAACCTCCCATGCCGCTGCTCACCTGCTTGTCAAGTGATTTTATATATCAAGTCATTCCAAAAAATATACATGTATATAAAACTTTGCCCACTGTGCAAGCTGTGTCATGGAAACTTCACACCTCAATCAAATGAATTCCTTAATTATCTCTAAACAAAAATATTTTTAAAGGAAAAACACATTTCTTGTTAATCAATAATTGTCAATTATACGGATCGTTATAGTTGATATTATCTAATCGTCCATTATCAATACATACAAGTCTACTCGTAAGTATACGAACACAGATAAGACTTAAGTAAAGCAATTAGATGCATTAAAGAAAAAATCTAAAATAGGAAAAACATATGGTAGTGCTTGGCACATAATGATAGAGGATTTTTGTTTCTTTTTTAAGATTGGATGTAATTGAGATTGGACTACTTGAAATTAGGTCCATATAATTTTATGTTTAGTGCTGAATGAGATTTGATTGAAAAATATCAATACATCTCTGGGATTGAATTGGTTTGTTTCATTTTTTTAATAAATTAAATTTATTTAAATTATTTTGAGTAAATAAAACTATTTCAAAGCAAAACAATATTTAAAATCAATTTTCAATGATATTCCATTTTTGAATTAATTTATTAAATATTTAATTAATTCACAAATAATATGTTAAATTTGATTTTCTTTCTGATAAATTGTAGATAAATTATATTCCAATTTTTTAGTCCCATGAACATGGATTACATTGAATTAACAAGATATAGAAATTCAAAACAAAAGATACTGGATAGTAAAATATGTGATCTATACAAAATTTTTACTTGCTGTTCAAGGGAATCTGAATGCACGCTTAGCAGAGTCAAGCGTGTTGGAGAGAAGCATAGTAATTGTAATAGGTCCTATACCTCCAGGCACAGGGGTAATGGCTGACACCACTTTTGTAGCTTCTTTGAAGCAGATATCTCCTGTGATGCGGTAACCATTTCGACTGTTTGGGTCCTGCAAATTATCACAACAGCATCCAACCATTATCAACAAACATTCACAATGAGCAGCCCTACCAAGTATGCTAGAACAAGGTCAGTAGCACTAAAAATTGGAGTTCCAGAAACAATCAACTGAGTGTATTTCCCTATCTGCATTACATTTGAAAACATGCATGTATACATATATGATAATTACTGATTATTAAGGAGATACGTGCAACATTAAATCAATTGACATTGGTTTGGTTTTGCTTCTCAAATCTCTTTTCTTTTTGCCAATTTTTTTCCTTAGGATCAAAGCTTACCTTAATTGGATTTGTTCCCATATCAATCACAAATGCTCCTGGCTTTAGCCAATTTCCACGAACTATGTTCGGAATCCCAACATCTGATACTACAATGTCGGCTTCACGAGTTATCTTCTCTGGATTTTTTGTAAATGCATGTACAGTGCTGACTGTAGCCTGGTGCCTCTGCCCATACACCCAACATTACACCAACAAATAATAATTGAAACTTCCAACAACAATACAATGTAAGTTACCTGCAATAGTAATGAAGTAGGCAACCCAACAATCTTGCTTCTCCCAATTACCACTGCCTTCTTTCCCATAATTTCCACTCCCGACCTGAGCAACAACTCAATGCAACCCTTAGAGGCACAGGGAATGAATAAAGGCTCCCTTCCCCTCATGGCAAGGTTCCCCATATTTAGAGGATGAAAGCCATCCACATCCTTTTCTGGACTCACAGAATCTATAATCTTTTCCTCGTCCAAATGCTGTGTCAAACATTACATTTCGGATTTTTACATATATACCAAGGTCAGTACTTTGCTTCCTCCAATCTAAACTAAATTGGACCAAACATGTCACAATGAGAGAATCCAATTACCAATGAGAAAAAGGAACATTAAATTCAAAATGATTCCATAATTCCTAGAAATGCTTGTTGAGAAGGAAAAGTTGCCAAAATAAAATGTCAGTATTTTAGAATAAAAAAACAAAGAATGTCAGTATGTTAAACTCTGATTGTTACACACAACAGACCTCAGAACAATCGGCAAAAGAGATCACCAGAATAACCTTGTGTTTGTTCAGTTGATTTGACAAGCATAATCCATTGAATCGAAGCCCTTGCATGCCTATGAATGTAAGGAAAAAAAACAAAAAAAACCAAAAACCCAAGATGTCTTTGGCTTTCATATTGTGTATATATGCACCTATAATGGAAATCATGAATTTAAAGACACAATGGGAGATTCGAGACTCGTTTTCTTTTTTCTGTTTAATTTTAATATTTCATAAGCATTATAATTTATAAGAAAAAAAAGCAAAAGAAAAGGACCCAATATTAGGATGCAGTAGTAGGAATTACTTGTGGTAGAGGAAGTTGGACGATAATACCATGTACGAGTGGGTTGTCATTGAATCCTGAAACAACATTTAAAAGTTGATATTCTGTACAGTTCTCTGGCAGTTGTGCTATGAATGATGGTATTCCAACTTCATCACAAGCTTTTAACTTGACACGGATATAAGTCTGAGAGTCCCTTCTTTTACCCACCAAAACAACTGCCAAGCCTGGAGATTTTCCAATAGAAGCCTTCATTCTGCATACTTCACGCGCTATCTGCGATCTTATATCTTGGGCAATTGCCTTTCCGTCAATTATTGTAGCAGTCTGCACATCAACACCTTTGCATGTAATGAAGAAACAGGTCAACATTCAATTAGAAAGAAGAAAAAGAATGCAGGAACATTGGCTGTCAAATTTAATTAATATTAAACATATGATCAACGACAAGTGAATGGATGATCCAATCATTAAATACTCACGACTGTCCATGGTGGAGGAGGTGTTGGGGGGAATCCAAACATCAGGGAGGTTAGGGCCGAGGATGGCAGCATGGTTCAGAGCAGTTGAACAGAGGCCTTTCCTTTTCAATATCTGCCAAACCCTCATTTTCCCTTTATATTATTTCCTCTATTAAAACACTTCACCAATTATATAATATTGAGGAGTGGGCCTGGGCCCCAAGTGATTTTCACTTGCTGAAGATTGTAAAAAATTTGGAACACGCTTTTTTCGTAAAATAGAATCCAAAAGTAAGAGGATCCTCCATTTTCCAAGGATAGGCTTATGTTAAACTAACTACAAATCTACTCTTTGTAATACCCTATAATCATTCCTCTTCTTTTGATTTCTCCTACTTATGGTTGGATCAAAATTAATATAACCTGTGCCAAGTTTTCCAACAACTATCCACCAAAATTATTTGCAAGCTCTTATCCAGTATTTGGGATTGCTCTTCCTTTAATGTTAAACTCACGGTCGTTATCCCCCCAATCAAGATTATCACTAAGAGTAGCAAATATTATTGTTGTGTAATTGTCTCACTCGCCAATTTCATAATAATTTGTATAATAAAATGAAAAATCACGTGTGTTAGGTATATTTATTATTTTTCATTTAGTACTTTACAATTAAGTTTTTTATTTTTTATTTTTTTAAATGATTAAATAATTTTTAAAAAATTGAAAATAAAAAGTAAAACTATCCGACTTTTCACTTAATTTCCTTATCTATTTACTGCTCCTCTAAACAGTAACCACATATCCATTTTCGAGCGATTCAATTTGGACATACATAATCTTTCAACATATTGTAAGCTCTTATTGTTAGTAACAATATCCCTAGTTTGATAATTTAAAAAAAAATAAATAAAAAAAAGCCGAGGCCACTCCTATCGCCGATGGAGGTGTTCTCCACCGAAAATCTCTTTAATCAGTGGAGAAGATAATTGGTACACGTGTTACATTCGTATTTGGACCATATACAAAGATTTATTTTTTTATTAAATTTGGCTATATCTTGACAGAGAAACATTTTAATGTATTTTAAAAAAAATTGAGAATTAAAGAAGTAATTATGTAACTATTTTCCAATATGGTTCGGTGACAAAAACGTTTATTTAGCCTGACAATATTTCAGATTCGAGTAGTCAGCACCGCAAGTGGTATGTAAAAAATAAAATAAAAATAATTATGTATATGTAAGAAATGTATATTAATCAAATACTTTGGAATCAAATTATAAATTATCTAAAACTATATGTCATTGTAAAAAGAAGAACCTCAGCGGTAATCATGGTCCCGGTTCGGTTCGAATCGAACCGGCAATTTTTAATCGGAACTGTTGGTTTCGGTTAAAAGACGATTTCAGAACTGGAAACCGGGACCGGGACCCAATATCCTGGTTCCGCTTAGCTTTAATAAAAGAACCGGAACCACCAGTTAGGAACCAGCGGTGCAAGGAATCGCCCGGTTCTGGCGGTTCCTGGGCGATTTTTTAATTTTTGAAAATTTAAAATTTTTTTTAGAAAAAAAATTCAAATGTGGCCGTTGGCCTTTTCAGGCAGCAGCCTGACACTGCCACCCAAGGAGCCGCTCCTTAGTATAAAATTACCATATAACCCCTAAAAAATTACAGATAGACCCCTAAATTTTAAAAAATATTATTTTTCTCCCCAACCCAAAAAACTATATGAACCCTATTCCTCTTCAATTCAATTCACACCATTTTCTCTCAATCTCATTCTCTTAATATTCCTGTCATTCTCCCATTTTCTCAATTTTTCTCTAATTCTCTCAAAGTCTCATTCAGTTATTTTCTCAATCTTGTTCTTGTTTTTCAATATTGTAATTATTTTCGTTATTTATTTAAATTATATACTTTACCATTATAAATTTATAATGGCATCACAATCAAGACCGTCTATTTCTGGAGGCCGATGATCTGTTTCCAAAAGGTCCGTTTCCGGCAGAGATATTGAGCAGCTACCAGATTTAAATGTTGAAGAAGTGCAAAGTCACCGTGCCGCTGGCCCAGAATTAAATTTCTACGATGCAAATTTTGCTGACTACCTACAACAGAGAGAATTTGAGGAGGTAATATTTGGTAATGATATTCCTCCTAATTTTACTCCTCAATATTCTTATCCCTATCCCTCTGGGGCCCCTGGTCCCTCTTGTGAAAACCTTCCCTACACCCCCCCCCAAGTGAAACCGTACAAGGTCCACAGCCAAATTTGACAAAATACAAATCTGAACTTTTTAAAGTTCATATGAGGAGGATGGAGAAGGAATCGAGGGAAGTTGTGGTGACTTGCAACTATTGCAACAAAGATTTTAAGTAGAACAAATCCGGAGGGTACGGGACGTACTAGAAGCACATCAACACCAAGCATCTAGTCGAAGCTCAGCATGAGCGTAGCCGAGGACAATACCAAATTTTCAGGTACACATCTCCTAACCATTATTTATTTAAATATAGTGATGTAAATAATAGGGAACAATTAGTAAGAATGGTAGCGACCGAACATCTTCCTTTTAGTTTTGGCGAAAAAACTGATTTTTTAAAATATTATCATAATACTTTAAATCCCGTTGCATGTAGAGTACCTAGGACCACATTAAAACGTACCATGTGTAACATTTATAAAAAAGAAAAAAAGCATTAGTTAGATATTTTTAAAATTATATGGGTCGTGTGTCTGTTTGTGCTGATATCTGGAGCGATCATTGACAAAAACATTCATACTTAGGATTTACTTGCCATTGTGTTGACCAATCATGGGAGTTGCAAAAAAGAATTCTTACATTTAGAGTTTTTGACAACACCCATACTGCCGATAATATTTACAAATTAATGAAAATTATTTTTGAAGAATATTGTATTTAAAGTAAAATTTTTGCAATTGGTTTTTGATAATGCTGCAAACAATACTGCCGCTGTTCCACAATTAATTCAATTGTGTCAACTCTACTCTGGCGGTAGATTTTTTCATTAAAGATGTGTTTGTCATGTTTTAAATATATGTGTACAACATGGTTTGCGAACACTTCAAGAATGAATTACACTAATTAGGGATGCCCTATACTATTTGTGGAAACATCTTAGCACTATGAAACAATGGGCTAAATATTGTAAATCTAACGGAAAACATCCAATTAGGTTTTCTCGTAACGTTCCAATTCGTTGGAACTCCACATATAAATTGCTTTGTGAAAGCTATGACTATAGACAATTATTAGTTAGATTTATACAGTATAATGTTAGTAGCGTTAATTTGTATGCTCATCACTGGGATGTTTGTACTAAAATTTGCATGCTTTTTAAAGTTTTTCATAATGCAACTAACGCTTTATCCGGTATATATTATCCAACTTTATATTTATTTTTATGTGAAGCCATTAATATTGTAGATGCACTTAATGAATGTGCACAAGTATTGGAACTATCTGCATGTGTTTCTGCAATGAGAGATAGATGGTTAAATTATTATAGGGACATTCCTTCGATTTATATTGTTGCTTCAGTTTTTGACCCTAGGTGTAAATTTGATAGTTTATATGAATATTTAACACTTTATTATGAATCTCTAGGGTTACACAACGTAGATATTAGTGCTTTATATAATAATATTAGGCAATTATTTTATTCAATGTATGACGAATACCATTATGTATACGGTCCTTCGCTGAACATTAATGTTCAGCAACTGAATGCAAGCGGAAGTAGTCATTCTCGTTCTCGCTTTCCCTCATTAAGGAAGTTAGGGTCAAGCGTGCTGTCCAAAAAATCAAGGGCACAGGGGAGTTCTTCGTCTTCATCAACCTATGTTTCAGAGGTTGATCTTTATGTAAACACCTCTTTTAAGTTTTTGGACAGCGAAGACTTTAACATCCTACATTGGTGAAGGGAACACGAAACTAACTTTTCAATTTTGGCCCTCATTGCCAAGCAAAATTTGGAACCCTTGTCTCAACCGTGGCAGTTGAACAGGAATTTAGTGCAGGTGGCAATGTTCTTGACAAGAGACAGGCATTGCTCAGTCTTGACTCAATACAGATTCATGTTTGTGTTGATGACTGGACCAAGGCCTCATACCGGCAGCAAGAATTGGATCTCGTGTCCGACGACAATGATTTCTTTGACACCAACGACGATACAACATCTACCGAAGGAACAAGCGACGATTGATCACCTTCGGAACATAATAGGTAAAAGAACTATGTGGGCTTTAATTCCTCCTAGAGAATACGTAATTGAGGTAAAATTAAGTGCAAACCCTAATTTCTTATTTATTTATTTAATTTTTTTTTAATTTTATAATTTTATGATATTATTATTATCGTAATAAATTTCTTGTTGAAGTTGAACAAATGAACCATTTTATTTATATATTTAAATTTTTTTATTAATTTTTTTATAAATTTTAATTTTATTTAATTTTTTATAATTTTTTTTTTTAATTTTTCTAGTTCCGAACTTGTTTGGAACTGGCGGTTGGACCGCCGGTTCCAAAAAACCAGTGAGGAACCGGAACCAAAACCTCCACTGTTTCAGTTACGATTGATCAAAAAAATGAACCGGAACCGTCGGTCCGATTCAAGCGGCCATCCCTACTCAGCGGAGGCGGTATAATCCATTGAAGTAAAAATGATTTAGGCTACCGTGTTATAAATTGAAGGTCTGCAGCAGTGAAGAATACATACATTTGAAAAAAGACATAAGAGAAAAGGATGGAAGATTTTGAGAAGAAAGTTAAATTAACGGACACAATGGAGATTGAAGAAAACGAAATATCTAATACCAATTCTTCCAAAACCCTCGATTTGCTCCGCAGATTTCTCTCTGTTCAGCAGCGTAGAGCTCAAGCTTATGCCAAGCTTAAACGGTACGCCGTTCTTATTGTTCTGTGTTTTCCCTATCGTTTTTTTAGTGCAATCTGATTGTTTTACAGAAGATTTAAGCTATGTTATTCGAAACAAACTTGTCAATTAGCGATCGTAGGATTAAGAAGAGACCGAAACTTGATATTACTCTCACTGGGAATCGATATTGGTACACAGCCATAAAAGGGTTCAGTCAAGTTTGTTCTTGTGTCCTTGCGTGAATGTTGTATTTAAATAAACTTAGTTTACGAGTTAGCTTTAGCTTTTGTTTATAATCAGTCTGTCTGAAAGAGGTTTTTGATACTGGGTTTTGACATTAATTTGGCAGGGGCTTTTCTGAGTATATGGTTTCAGGAGGGGAATTAGCTTACCAACAACTTTGCAGTGAGGTCACGGTGGAGTTCAATGACTGCTCAAAACAAGTTTGTGACCATACCTTTATTATCTTTTTTTTTGCTTTCTTTCTTTCTTTCTTGTTGGTTTTGATTTTAGTTTTTTTTTTCCCTTCAAAAACAGGTCCTTGAAATGGAGTCTATGTTTCAAAATTCGGATTTCTGTCGAGCTGATCTAGCCCAGCTCCTTAGAGCTGTTCAGACACAGGAAAAGCAAAAATTGCATCTGGTGTGTTACTGATCTCTCTAGCAGTTTCCTTTTATGTTTGTTATTGGGTGAAAATCTGAATTGGATTGTCACTCTGCTGCTGTTTTTGATTATGTGAAATGTGTTGGTTCTTAGTTGTTAATATCTGTGCAAGTATCAGAACTGACCTCTTCATGCCGTTAGGCAATTTATTGAATATGTAACTGTTCTAAAATAATATAGTAGAATTTTTTCTTGGGAAGTAATTTTAATTGTGAATGCATTCTTTCTTAGAGTGAAGATAAAACTTATGTGGTATTGCATCTTCTCAAGTATTCATGAAAATTAGCATTTCTGAAGAATGGGGTGATTGACTATTGGGGTGGAAATTTGAGAAGGGTAGATGATTTGAACATCTATGACGAAGGAAATGCTAAGCTAAAAGTCGAATTCACGACAAACTTGCTCTAAAGGAACGATTTTATTAATTGATAAACAAAGATAACAATAAAGCTGTTGGATCCAAGCTTAAATAACAAATTAAACCTATTTTGAAAGACCATAACTCCTAAATTGACTGAATATAAGAAATCTCGAAATTCACCAAAAAAGGAAAATTTAAGTTATTGACTAATTCTAACAGAGCTCTCCTAAATGAATCTAACAAAATAAACTTTATTGAAAACGAAAATTCCTAACAAAAGTTATTAAGATCCGAAAATAATGCTAGAAACGAATAAATTGATAAACGAGAGCTTAAACGATTGAATTTGGAAAAACGGTTGCACATCACGGGGTGAAACCCGGTGAATGGTGTAGGGCTTGTTGAAACGATTCAACAACATATTATAGGCCCAAATCTGAGATCGTTTGTATTTAGTCCATTCCGCGGGCTTGCAGAAGTGTCCTACATCAATATATCTATCTAAAGTTGGGATTGGGGATACCAATTGTTTTGTTGTCCTGTGGAGTAGGTTTGTGGTTAGTGTTTAAAGTAGACTAAGTTGCTGTTTGATTAAATGAAAATTCAGCACCAGAAAATGAAACTAGCTCTTGGAATTTAAACTAGAAATGCTGAGTTATAGTCTTAATTTTTTAATTTTCAAGTTTTTGTAAAAAAATAGAAAATATATCTGAATTAATTGGAATAATTGTTCCACCGATTGTGATTACGGCAATGCCAGTGTTGAAAAAGCCTGTAATAGTAAAAAAAAAAAAATGAAAAGTAAAAAAGAGTGTTTAAGACTACACTAGTGTTAGTAGGTAATAAGAGTGTTATTTGTGATATGGTATTGAGTCTATTTACAAATGACTGATGACATGATAGTTCTCTTCTCGGCTTTGGCATTATTAAGGTTGTCATACGATGATATAATGGTGGTGTTGGTGTCAGTAGTATTGAGTTGATGGCGATCGTATTGATTGTAATCAGAAAAAGGCAAGAAACTAAGAATTTTCAGTATCTCACAATATTCAACTGTCAGCAGTCAGCAATAATATGCCGGTTATGGAAGAAGATGAGTATTTTTTTTAATTAATTGTTGAACTGTAGGACACTCCATGGTCGTTGAATGGTTTAAGTTAGTTTCTTTCTTATTCTAGTTTGACTATCCTCTGTAGGTTTTGAAAGTGCTTTGTAGACCTAGAATGTATAAACATTTTAAAAGATTTTTTCCTCGCCCTCTGTCACCAAATATTTTCAGAGTTGGGAGTAACAAGAATGAAAGAAGTTTTAGTTTAAATGGTTGTAAATCGACAATACCTGGATGGATGGAATGGAAGAATGCGAAGGGTAAACTTCCTTGCTCAGATCTCTGCTGGCATGGCAGTATACATAGCAACTGTTCCATCCCGTATATGCCCAATATTTTGCCTATGGTTTTGCTTTGCATACCTCAGCTCTTCCATCAATTAAAATCTATGGTTTGTGCTTCTATAACTTTCAATGGCGAAGACAGCCTTGGGACCTGAGCCTAGTGAAAAAAAGTTGCAGGAGCTTCTGTTTTAGGAGCTTGTCATATTTTTTAAAAATTAAAATTGATCTATGTGATCTATTAGAAGAGTCTTTACTCCATGAATTCTGCTTGTCATCTTCTGTTATCAACAAAGGCACAGACCTGAAGCTAATTTCAATACTTTATTACTCATAAATTCATTAAAAGGATAGCCAAGGGGCACAATCCAAATTTTACGAGTAGTATCCTAAATAGTTTGCTTCTCTCTCTCTGTCTCTCTTTCTCTCTCTCTCTCTCATCCTTAGACATACTTGAAAGAAATATAAAACTAGATAAAAAATGCATCTCTACTTCATGGTATCTGATCAGCTGATCCTGCCTTGTTGGGACTTGTGTAGTTTACTCTTACTTCTTATGTCTGAAACAAGTCATTCTAACCGGTCAAGAAGTGATTATGTAACAAGCGGGCTTTAACTGATGTATAGGCTTTGAGCATCTAGAGTATTGTTGTTATAATTTGTCTTATACTCAAGGGCATGCAGCTGTATAATGGTGTAGACTTACAACTTCGTGATTGTATCTAAATAGTAAATACAATAGCAGGCAATTATAAAGGTATATAGCCATATAGGACATGCAAATCCAACAACAGTTCTTGTAAGTAGGTTCGATTCTTGTGGAACTTGGAATGTTTACATCGAATGCCAGGAGCCTACAATTTTCCACTTCGGTGCACATGTCAGAGACATTTTCATAGGAAGATTTTATTTCCTTCAATATTGAAAGAATAATAGTTTGATAATGTTTTATAGTTATGAAATTTCTTTTGCTATAAAATCAAATGACCATTTTTGGTCATTTTTATGAGAAGTTGAGGGCATCTGATGGAGATATATGGCAGCCAGTTTTAAGAATTTAAAGATGTAAAAGAATGTATTAAACAAAAAAGAAAGAAAAGAAAGCCCAAATAGCCTAAGAAAAAGTTGTGTAGGTGAAAGTAGTCAAAGAGTTTTATGTTTCTGATACCAAAGAGACTTTTAGTTTCAGATATTTTATTATTTTCAAGAGTCTTAGGATGTTAGTCAAGGTCTGGTGATAAGATTCAATAGTTTAATATTAAAGTTTTCTTTTGCCCAACTCTATTAATTATTTTCTCTGAGTCGGCATGTTAAAATTGAGTCCATTATTTGTACTTATGCTGATCTTCTTGGAACGAATGATGAGTGTATAAATTTGAGTTTTCTCCTAGTTTGTGAGATGCAAACAAATCCTACGTGTGATGTCTTCGTTCTAGCTTCTAGGAGTGATTCATAAATAATGTATAAAGCATTTAACCCTAAGGTGTGATGCCTAGTTTATCCTTTCTCCTCTCTCTCTATCTAACCTTACAAGACCATTCTCAGCCATTAAAAATTAAACCTATAAATCAGTAACAAACAGACCTGGATCAGTCCTGCATCAACATTACTCCTATGATGTAAAAGAGAACAGTGCAATGGTGATCATTTATAAATAATATGAGTTTGACTGGAGTATACATGAGTTAATTCTCAATCTCTCTGTGTATGAAGGACTATATGTCTTCTCTAGTAATTTCCTTGTGGAATCACCTATGTTCTTCGTGCAATATTTCATTTTCTTTTCTATCTGTAATAAATGAAAATTACTTCTCTTTGCTCTGTAGACAGCTACAATTCAAGTACTGAAAAAGGCCGGTCGACCATCGGAGCGCCTCGTGAGCCATGAAAATTGCAGATTTAAGAAGCCAATGGAGCATGAATGCATACATGTCCATGAGATAACAGAAGCTGCTGGAACTGAGGAGGCAGAAGCTGATGCTGAGTATGATAATGCTCTTAAGGAAGCCATTAGAGGAGTGCAGGATTCTGTGACTGCAATAAATGAACATTTAGAAGAAGTAAGATATGAGATTGCTGCATTTGAAGCTGACTGACCTCATTATTGATATGAGGTCATTTGGCAAGGTTTCATCAGTCCGAGAAATCTTTATAATCAAGGGACTAGAACCAAAGAGAAAAAAAGATATCTGTTGTATGATAAATTCTTTGACAGATTGGGGTTTCTGTTCATAATTAATAGATTGTGACTTGGTGAAATGTACATTATATCGAAAAAGTATTAGATATTGAAGGAAGAATTCTAACCAAAAAGGATGCTTGAAAGTCATATCTCAAGCAAACTCTATAACCATCAAGTCAAATACAAAAAAATAAATCTTATTAAGCTTATTTAACATTAACTAAACTCAAGAAATTAGTTTATTCAATTGCTTAAACAATACTATGATCAAAATGAGCTTAATTTTTATTATTTTTTGAGTATTCTGTGACTGTCGAAAAATAAGTATTTTTCTATGGCTTGCAAATAGACCTGAGTTTTATGAGGTGCATATTTTAATGTAAAGTATGAGTTTATGTAAACTTTTTTTTAATAGAATTACTTGTGATATTTTATTTCAGGGAAAAATTATTTTGGGCCTTAACTTATTTTGAATTATTACTTTTTAACCGATATTTCTTATTTTGACTCGTGTGGTTCATAACTTTTTAAAAAGTCAATCACTTTAGTCTTTTTGATCAAATTTTTGACAGTCACATATGACAGAATATACATATTGATCATTTTGCTTGTAACTTTAATTGATTATGTTGAAAATACAAATTTACCTTTTATTTTTAAAATTTAATATACTAACCTTAACTTGTACATCCAATAAAATTAAACATATGTCATCAATTTATTTTTTAAGAAAGTTTAAATTATAAAAAATACAAAATTTATAAAAAAAAAAATCCTTATATACTAAAACAAAAAAAAAAAATTTAAAAATAACTTAATGTCAAAATTAAAAACTTTTAGAAAAAAAAATAAATAATTAATTTATAAAAATTTAATAATTCAAAATAACTTCTAGATTAATATAAAATATAAAAAATAAATTGTATAAATTTAAAAATTATTAAAAAAATAAAAAATTTCAAAAAAAGTTTGGAGCAGGTTTTTAGCCTCCTCTCATAAATAAATTTGGGAGGAGACTGTGCCTCCTCTTTAACTGCCGGGAAAGGGTAGCCTCCTCACCAGACATCCCACATCTCCTCCCCTAGTTTTCTGGTGCTGCCTCCACAATGGAAGAGGCAGCAGCCTCCTCCATTTTTATTTTTTTAATTGTTAATTTTTTTTTATTTTTTGAAGACATAACTAACACAAATGCGAACATATGGATAGGTTTGAAGATAGACTTCTTGGTAGAAGTAGTTTGGATTCCAACTGCTAAACGTAATAGGTAAGGGCCTAATAATAGCTTCAAACTCTAACGGTTAGTTATCACATTTTACATTGAAATATGCACATTGCAGAACACGTGCTTGTTTTGCTACTAATAAAAAATGGTTGATTTTTTTATTATTTCAAAATGCTCTCAAATTTAAATCGTACTTAAAAAAATCATATTTAAAAGTAGTTGTATGTAAATATTGCATAAAATTGCATTTTGCATTGAAATGTGTTTTTCAAAACTTGTGCCTATTCTGTCATTGCTGAAAAATGGCTACGGACTTTTCAGCAGTCTCGAAATTCTTCCAAATTTGATAGATAGTTAAAATAAAGGCAAAAATTATTTAGTTTCCTAACTTATTTTAAATTATTACTTTTTGACCAATGTTTCCTTTTTAACTCGTATAGTACCTAACTTTTTAAAAATTCATTAGTTATCAGTAAACAATTGATTAAATTTAACGGTTTTAGGGTTTTTTATCAATGAAATATATGACTTTTCTATTTTTACTTAAATTTCCTTTACTAACTCCTAGAAAAATTGTTGATTTTTTTAGTCTCGGAATGACTGCAAGTTACGCTTGGAATGACCCTAGATTTCACTCATGGATATAATAGATTATTTCTAGCAGTTCCATAAGAAGGTTTTCAATCAGATCGCGTTTTTCATTGAAATATACGGTTTTTCCATTTTCACTCAAAATTTCCATTATTAACTCCTATAAAAATTGTTGATATTTTTTTTATAGTCTTGGAATGACCTTAGATTTTAACTCATGGATATAATAGCGTATTTTTAGCAATGCCATAAGAAGGCTTTCAGTCAGATCGCGTTTTTCATTGAAATATACGACTTTTATGGTTTTATTGAAATTTCCCTTACTATAACCCCTATGTAAATTGTTAATTTTTTTATTGTCTCGGAAAGACTGCAAGTTCCGCTCGGAATGATCTTAGATTTCACTAATTGATATAATAGAGTATTTGTAGCAGTTGCATAAGAAGGTTTTCAGTCAGATCGCGTTTTTTATTGAAATATTCAACTTTCTATTTTTGCTCAAATTTCCCTTACTAACCCCTATGAAAATTGTTGATTTTTTTATTGTCTCGGAATGACTGCTGGTTCCACTCAGAAAGACCCTAGATTTCACTCATGGATATAATGGAGTATTTCTAGCAGTTCCATACGAAGATTTTCAGTCAGATCGCATTTGTCATTGAAATATACGACATTTCTATTTTTATTCAAATTTCGCTTACTAACCCATATGAAAATTGTTGATTTTTTTTATTATCTTGGAATGACAGCAAGTTTCCCTCGGAATGACCTTAGATTTAACTCATGGATATAATAGAGTATTTTTAGCAGCTCCATCACAAGGTTTTCAGTCAGCTCGCATTTTTCAATGAAATATACTATTTTTCTATTTTTACTCAAATTTCTCTTACTAACCTCTAGGAAAATTGTTGATTTTTTTATTGTCTCGAAATGACTGCAAGTTCCGATCGGAATGACCTTAGATTTCACTCATGGATATAATAGAGTATTTCTAGCAGTTCTACAAGAAGGTTTTCAGTCAGATCGGGTTATTTATTGAAATATACGACTTTTCTATTTTTGCTCAAATTTCCATTACTGCCCCTATGAAAATTGTTGATTTTTTTATAGTCTCGGAATGACCTTAGATTTAACTCATGGATATAATAGGGTATTTCTAGTACTGCCATGAGAAGGTTTTCAGTCAGATCGCGTTTTTCATTGAAATATACGACTTTTCTAGTTTTATTCAAATTTCTCTTACTATAACTCTTATGTAAATTGTTGATTTTTTTATTGTATCAGAATAACTACTAGTTCCACTCGGAATGACCATAGATTTAACTTATGGATATAATAGAGTATTTCTAGGAGTTCCATAAGAAGGTTTTAAGTCAGATCGCATTTTTCATTAAAATATACGACTTTTCTAGTTTTATTCAAATTTCTCTTACTATAACCCTATGTAAATTGTTGGTTTTTTGTCACAGAATGACTGCAAGTTCCTCTCGGAATAACCCTAGATTTCACTTATGGATATGATAGAGTATTTCTAGCTGTTCCATAAGAAGATTTTCAGTCAAATCGTGTTTTTAATTGAAATATACGATTTTTCTATTTTTGTTCAAATATCACTTACTAACCCCGATGAAAATTGTTGAGTTTTATTGTCTTAGAATGACTGCAAGATCCTGTCAGAATGACCCTAGATTTCCCTTAGGACATAATAGAATAGTTCTCGTAGTTCCATACGAAGGTTTTCATTTAGTTCGCGTTTTTCATTAAAATATACGATTTTCTATTTTTGCTCAAATTTCCCTTACTAATCCCTATGAAAATTGTTGATTTTTTATTGTCTCGGAATGACTGCTTGTTCCGCTCGGAATGACCCTAGATTTCACTCATAGATATAGTAGAGTATTTCTAGCAGTTTCATAAGAAGGATTTCAGTCAGATTGCGATTTTTCTTGAAATATATGATTTTTCTATTTTTACTAAAATTTCCCTTACTAACCCCTATAAAAATTGATGATTTTTTTATTGTCTCGGAATGACTGCAAGTTCCGCTCGGAATGATGTTAGATTTAACTAAAGGATGTAATAGAGTATTTCTAGAAGTTCCATAACAAGGTTTTTAGTCAGATCGCGTTTCTCATTGAAATATACGACTTTTCTATTTTTACAGAAATTTCCCTTACTAACCCCTATGAAAATTGTTAATTTTTTTTATTGTCACAGAATGACTGCAAGTTCCGCTTGGGATGACTATAGATTTCACTTATGGATAAATAGAGTATTTCTAGCAGTTCAATATGAAAGGTTTCAGTCAGATCGCATTTTTCATTGAAATATACGACTTTCAATTTTTGCTCAAATTTCGCTCAGAACCCCTATGAAAATTGTTGATTTTTTATAATCTCGGAATGACTGCTTGTTTTGCTCGGAATGACCCTAAATTTCAATTATAGGTATAATAGGGTATTTCTAACAGTTCCATTGGAAGGTTTTCAGTCAAATCGCGTTTCTCATTGAAATATACGACTTTTCTATTTTAACTTAAATTTCCCTTACTAACCTCTAAGAAAATTTTTGATTTTTATATTGTCTCAGAATGACTGCAAGTTCCGCTTGGAATGACCCTAGATTTCACTAATGGATATAATAGAGTATTTCTAGTAGTTCCACAAGACGGTTTTCAATCAGATCGCGTATTTCATTACTAACCTCTATGAAAATTGTTGATTTTTTTTATAGTCTTGTAATGACCTTAGATTTAACTCATGGATATAATAGGGTATTTCTAACACTGCCATATGAAGGTTTTCAGTTAGTTCACGTTTTTCATTGAAATATACGACTTTTCTGGTTTTATTGAAATTTCCCTTACAGTAACCCCTATGTATAGATATAATAGAGTATTTCTAACAGTTCCATAAGACGTTTTTTAGTCAGACCGCGTTTGTCATTGAATTATACGACTTTTCTATTTTTCTTCAAATTTTCCTTACGTGAACATTGTTGATTTTTTTATTGCCTCGGAATGACTGCTTGTTCCGCTCAGAATGACCCTAGATTTCACTCATGGATATAATAGAGTATTTTTAGCAATTCCATAAGAGGTTTTTCAGTCAGATCGTGTTTGTCGTTGAAATATACGTCTTTTCTATTTTTCTTCAAATTTCTCTTACTAATCTCTATGAAAAAATTGTTGACTTTTTTATTTCTCAAAATAACTGCTTGTTCCGCTCGGAATAATTCTAGATTTCACACATGGATATAATAGTGAATTTCTAGCAGTTCCATAAAACGTTTTTCAGTCAGATCGCATTTGTCATTGAAATATACGACTTTTCTATTTTCTTCAAATTTCCCTTACTAACCCCCTATGAAAATTGTTGATTTTTTTATTTTCTCGGAATGACTGCTTGTTCAATTCGGAATAACCCTAGATTTCACTCATGGATATAATAGAGTATTTCTAGCAGTTCCATGAGAAAGTTTTCAGTCAGATCGCGTTTTTCCTTGAAATGTACTACTTTTCTATTTTTCTTCAAATTTTCCTTACTAACTCCTATGAAAATTGTTGATTTTTTTTATTTTCTTGGAATGACTGTTTGTTTCGCTCGGAATAACCCTAGATTTCACCTGTGGATATAATAGAGTATTTCTAGCAGTTTCATACGAAGTGTTTCAGTTAGATCGCGTTTGTCATTGAAATATATGACTTTTCTATTTTTCATCAAATTTCCCTTACTAACCTTTATGAAAATTGTTGATTTTTTTATTTTCTCGGAATGACTGCTTGTTCAGTTCGGAATAACCCTAGATTTCACTTATGGATATAATAGATATTTCTAGCAGTTCCATAAGAGGTTTTTCAGTCAGATCGCGTTTGTCATTGAAATATTCGACTTTTCTATTTTTCTTATAATTTCCCTTACTAACCCCTATGAAAATTATTGATTTTTTTATTGCCTTGGAATGATTACTTGTTCCGCTTGGAATGACCCTAGATTTCACTTATGGATATAATAGAGTATTTCTAGTAGTTTCATTAGAAGGTTTTCAGTCAAATGCGTTTTTCCTTGAAATGTACGACTTTGCTATTTTTCATCAAATTTTCCTTACTAACCTCTATGAAGATTGTCGATTTTTTATTGCCTCGGAATGACTACTTTTTCCGCTCGGAATGATCCGAGATTTCACTCATGGATATAATATAGTATTTCTAGCAGTTCCATAGTAGATTTTTCAGTCAGATCGCGTTTGTCATTGAAATATACGTCTTTTCTATTTTTCTTCAAATTTCCCTTACTAATCCTTATGAAAATTGTTGATTTTTTTTATTTTCCTGGTATGACTGCTTGTTCCATTCGGAATGACCTTAAATTTCTGTCATGGATATAATAGAGTACTTCTAGCAATTCCATTAGAGGTTTTTCAGTCAGATCGGGTTTGTCATTGAAATATATAACTTTTTTATTTTTGCTCAAATAACAATCGCTTGGAATGACCTTGTTGATTTCACTTGGATATAATAAAGTATTTCTAGCATTTCGATAAGAGGTTTTTCAGTCAAATCGCGTTTGTTATTGAAATATATGACTTTTCTATTTTTCTTCAAATTTCCCTTACTAACCCCTATGAAAATTGATTTTTTTATTGCCTCGGAATGATTACTTGTTCCGCTCGGAATGACCCTAGATTTCACTCATGGATATAATAGATTATTTCCAGTAGTTCCATGAGAAGGTTTTCAGTCATATCGCGTTTTTCCTTGAAATGTTCGACTTTTCTATTTTTCTTGAAATTTTCCTTACTAACCCCTATGAAAAATGTCGATTTTTTTATTGCCTCGGAATGACTACTTGTTCCTCTCGGAATGACTATTTGTTCCTCTCGGAATGACCCTAGATTTTACTCATAGATACAATAGAGTATTTTTAGCAGTTCCATAAGAAGTTTTTCAGTTTGATTGCGTTTGTCATTGAAATTTACGACATTTCTATTTTTACTCAAATTTTCCTTACTAACCGCTATGAAAATTGTTGATTTTTTAATTGCCACGGAATGACTGATTGTTCCGCTCAGAATGACCCTAGATTTCACTCATGGATATAATAGAGTATTTCTAGCAGTTCCATAAGAGGTTTTTCAGTCAGATCGCATTTGTCATTGAAATATACGGCTTTATTATTTTTGCTCAAATAACGCATAGGAGAATTGTTGATTTTTTATTTTCTCGAAATAACTGCAAGTGCAATCAGAATGACCCTAGATTTCACTCATGGATATAATAGAGTATTTCTAGCAGTTCCATGAGAAAGTTTTCAGTCAGATCGCGTTTTTCCTTGAAATGTACTACTTTTCTATTTTTCTTTAAATTTTCCTTACTAATCCCAATGAAAATTGTTGATTTTTTTATTGTCTCAGAATGACTACTAGTTCCGCTCGGAATGACCTTAGATTTAACACATGGATATAATAGAGTATTTCTACCATTTTCATAAGAAGGTTTTAAGTCCGATCGCATTTTTCCTTGAAATATACGGCTTTTCTAGTTTTATTCAAATTTCTCTTACTATAACCCGTATGTAAATTGTTGATTTTTTTATTGTCTCGGAATGACTGCAAGTTCTGCTTGGAATGACCCTAGATTTCACTTGGATATAATAAAGTATTTCTACCAGTTCCACAAGAAGGTTTTCAGTCAGATTGCGTTTTTTATTGAAATATATGACTTTTCGATTTTTACTCAAATTTCCATTACTAACCCCTATGAAAATTATTGATTTGTTTTTATAGTCTTAGAATGACCTTAGATTTAACTCATGGATATAATAGGGTATTTCTAGTACTGCCATAAGAAGGTTTTCAGTCAGATCGTATTTTTCGTTGAAATATACGTCTTTTCAATTTTTACTCAAATTTTCATTACTAACCCCTGTGAAAATTTTTAATTTTTTTATTGTCACGGAATGATTGCAAGTTTCGCTCAGAATGACCTTAGATTTAAGTCATAGATATAATAAAGCATTTCTAGCAGTTCTATAACAAGGTTTTCAGTTAGTTCGGGGTTTTCATTGAAATAAACGTCTTTTCTATTTTAGCTCAAATTTCCCTTACGAACCCTAGTGAAAATTGTTGATTTTTTTATTGTTTCCGAATGACAGCAAGTTCCAATCGGAATAACCTTAGATTTAACTCATGGATACAATAGAGCATTTTTAGCAGCTCCATAACAAGGTTTTCAGTCAGATTGCGTTTGTCATTGAAATATACGACTTTTCTATTTTCTTCAAATTTCCCTTACTAACCCTCTATGAAAATTGTTGATTTTTTTATTTTCTCGGAATGACTGGTTGTTCCACTCGGAAACACCTTAGATTTCACTCATGGATATAATAGAGTATTTCTAGGAATTCCATACGAAGGTTTTCTGTCTAATAGCGTTTCTCATTGAAATGTACGACATTTCTATTTAAACTCAAATTTCGCTTACTAACCCCTATAAAAATTGTTGATTTTTTTATTATCTCGGAATGACTGCAAGTTCCACTCGGAATGACCTTAGATTTATCTCATGGATATAACAAAGCATTTTTAGCAACTCCATGACAAGGTTTTTAGTCAGATCGCGTTTTTCAATAAAATATATGACATTTCTATTTTTACTCAAATTTCTCTTACTAACCCCTATGAAAATTGTTGGTTTTTTTATTGTCTCGGAATGACTACTCCTTTTGCTCGGAATGACCCTAAATTTCACTCATAGATATAATAGAGTATTTCTAACAGTTCCATTAGAAGGTTTTCAGTCAGATCGCGTTTTTCATTGAAATATGCAACTTTCTATTTTTTCTCAAATTTATCTTAGTAACCCCTATGAAAATTGTTGGTTTTTTTATTGTCTCGGAATGACTACTCCTTTTGCTCGGAATGATCCTAAATTTTACTCATAGATATAATAGAGTATTTCTAACAGTTCCATTAGAAGGTTTTCAGTCAGATCGCATTTCTCATTGAAATGTATGACTTATCTATTTTTACTCAAATTTCCCTTACTAAACTCTGGGAAAATTGTTGATTTTTTATTGTCTCGGAATGACTGCAAGTTCCGCTTGGAATGACCCTAGATTTCACTCATGGATATAATAAAGTATTTCTAGCAGTTCCACAAGAAAGTTTTCATTGAAATAAACAACTTTTTTATTTTTGCTCAAATTTCCCTTACTTACCCTTATGAAAATTGTTGATTTTTTTATTGTCTCGGAATGACAGCAAGTTCCGCTCGGAATAACCTTAGATTTAACTCATGGATACAATAGAGTATTTTTAGCAGTTTCATAATAAAGTTTTCAGTCAGATAACATTTTTATTTGAAATATACGACTTTTCTGGTTTTATTGAAATTTCCCTTACTATAACCCCTATATAAATTGTTGATTTTTTTATTGTCTCGGAATGACTGCAAGTTCCACTCGGAATGACCCTATATTTAACTCATGGATACAATAGAGCATTTTTAGCAACTCCATAACAAGGTTTTCAGTCAGATCGCGTTTTTTTTATTGAAATAAAAGACTTTTCTATTTTTGCTCAAATTTCCCTTACTAACCCTTATGAATATTGCTGACTATTTTATTGTCTCGGAATGACAGCTAGTTCTGCTCGGAATATCCTTACATTTAAATCATGGATATAATTCATTCAAATATATGAAAATTGTTGGTTTTTTTATAGTGTCGGAATGACTGCTTGTTTTGCTCGGAATGACCCTAAATTTCACTCATAGATATAATAGAGTATTTTTAGCAGTTCCATTGGAAGGTTTCAGTCAGATCGCGTTTCTCATTAAAATATACGACTTTTCTATTTTTGTTCAAATTTTTCTTACTAATCCCTTGGAAAATTGTTGATTTTTTTATTGTCTCAGAATTACTACAAGTTCCGCTCGGAATGATCATAGATTTCATTTATGGATATAATAGAGTATTTCTAGCAGTTCCATGAGAAAGTTTTCAGTCAGATCGTGTTTTTTCTTGAAATGTACATTTCTATTTTTCTTCAAATTTTCCTTACTAACCCCTATGAAAAGTGTTGATTTTTTTATTGTCTCGGAATGACTACTTGTTACGCTCGGAATGACCCTAGATTTCCCTCATGGATATAATAGAGTATTTCTAGCAGTTCCATAGATGTTTTTTTAGCCAGATCGCGTTTGTTATTGAAATATACGACCTTTCTATTTTTTTCAAATTTCCCTTACTAACCCCTATTAAAATTGTTGATTTTTTTATTGCCTCGGAATGATTACTTGTTTCGCTCGGAATGACTCTAGATTTCACACATGGATAAAAGAGAGTATTTCTAGTAGTTCCATGAGAAGATTTTCAGTCAGATGCGTTTTTCCTTGAAATGTACGAGTTTTCTATTTTTCTTCAAATTTTCCTTATTAACCCCTATGAAAATTGTCGATTTTTTTATTGCCTCGGAATTTCTACTTTTTTAGCTCGAAAGGACCCTAGATGTCACTCATGGATATAATAGAGTATTTCTAGCAGTTCCAAAAAGTTTTTCAGTCAGATCGCGTTTGTCATTGAAATATACGACTTTTCTATTTTTCATCAAATTTCCTTTACTAACTCCTATTAAAATTGTTGATTTTTTTATTGCCTCGGAATGATTCTTGTTCCGCTCGGAATGGCCCTAGATTTCACACATGGATATAATAGAGTATTTCTAGTAGTTCCATGAGAAGGTTTTTAGTCAGATCGCGTTTTTCCTTGAAATGTATGACTTTTCAATTTTTCATCAAATTTCTTTACGTTAATGAAAATTGTCGATTTTTTTATTGCCTCGGAATGACTACTTGTTCTGCTCGGAATGACCCTTGATTTCACTAATGGATATAATAGAGTATTTCTAGTAGTTCCATAAGAAGTTTTTCAGTCTGATCGCGTTTGTAATTGAAATTTACGACATTTCCATTTTTACTCAACTTTCCAATACTAACCCCTATGAAAATTATTGATTTTATTATTTTCTCGGAATGACTATTTGTTCCGCTCGTAATGACCCTAGATTTCACTCATGGATATAATAGAGTATTTTTAGCAGTTCCATTAGAAAGTTTTCAGTCAGATCGCGTTTTTTCTTGAAATGTACGACTTTTCTATTTTTCTTCAAATTTTCCTTACTAACCCCTATGAAAATTGTCAATTTTTTTATTGCCTCGGAATGACTACTTTTTCAGCTCGAAATTACCCTAGATTTCACTCATGGATATAATAAAGTATTTTTAGCAGTTCCAAAAGAAGTTTTTCTGTCAGATCGCGTTTGTCATTGAAATATACGACATTTCTATTTTTCATCAAATTTCCCTAACTAACCCCTATGAAAATCGTTAATTTTTTTATTTTCTCGGAATGACTGCTTGTTCCGATCAGAATGACTCTAGATTTCACTTATGGATATAATATAGTATTTTTAGCAGTTCGATAAGAGGTTTTCTAGTCAGATTGCGTTTGTCATAGAAATATACGACTTTTCTATTTTTCTTCAAATTTTCCATACTAACCCCTATGAAAATTGTCGATTTTTTAATTGCCTCGGAATAACTACTTGTTCCGCTTGGAATGACCCTAAATTTCACTCATGGATATAATAGAATATTTTTAGCAGTGCCATGAGAAAGTTTTCAGTCAGATCGCATTTGTCATTGAAATATATGACTTTTCTATTTTTCTACAAATTTCCTTTACTAACCTCTATCAAAATTGTTGATTTTTTTATTGCCTCGGAATGATTCTTGTTCCGCTCGGAATGACCCTAGATTTCACTCATGGATATAATAGAGTATTTCTAGTAGTTCTATGAGAAGGTTTTTAGTCAGATCGCGTTTTTCCTTGAAATGTACGACTTTTCTATTTTTCTTTAAATTTTCCTTACTAACCCCTATGAAAATTGTTGATTTTTTTATTGCCTCGGAATGACTACTTGTTTCGGTCGGAATAACCCTAGATTTCACTCATAGATATAATAGAGTATTTCTAGCAGTTTCATAAGAAGTTTTTCGGTCTGATCGCGTTTCTCATTGAAATTTACGACATTTCTATTTTTGCTCAAATTTGCCATACTAAACCCTAAGAAAATTATTGATTTTTTTATTTTCTCGGAATGACAGCTTGTTCCGCTCGGAATGACCCTAGATTTCACTCATGGATATAATAGAGTATTTCTAGCAGTTCTATGCGAAAGTTTTCAGTTAGATCGCTTTTTTTTTTTTTTAAATGTACGACTTTTCTATTTTTTTATAAATTTTCCTTACAAACCCCTATGAAAATTGTTGATTTTTTTATTGTATCGGAATCACTACTTGTTGCTGTAACATCCCTAATTTCGAATACATATGAAAAGTATGATTGAATTCATTTTGAATATATGAATATGATTTTTATGATTTGAGGGGTGGAAATTGTAATTAAAAGTATGCATATTTTTAGGTATCATAATGGACCAATTTGAACGGTCGAAAATAATGCACGAAGAAAAGGGTGAAAAATCTGGACAGTAGGCATCGCGACCACTCATCGCGACCAGGGATCACGATGAGCAGCTCGCGATGAAAAGGATGATTTGGGGCAGTGAGTACCGCGACCAGTCATCGCGACCATAGATCGCGATGATCAACTTGCGATGAAAGTGACAAATTCGACCAGTGAGCATCGCGACTGAAGCGACGCGACCACCGCTCGTGATACTGGTCGCGATGGCTCAAAAATTTAAAAAAAAAATAAGCGGTGGAGCGGTGCATAAAGAGAGCAACAGCTCTCAAAATTAAAAAAAACATCACACAGAAACAGAAACATATCAGAAACGAGAGAGGAAGAAGAGAGAAGAGGAGAGAGAAAGAAGAGAGAGAAAAAAAAAGAAGAAGAAGAAGAAGAAAAGAGGAAGAGAAGAAGGAAAGGAGAAGGAGGAAGCTTTCAGGTTTGGTGTACACGTATTTTTCGAATTTTTAGTTTTCCAAAAATTTTCGGAATTATCAAATTTTAGAGTTTCTGAGTTATTTGAATTATATGGATTATAGATTATAGTTTAGATTTGATATATACGTGTTTTGGAATTTTTCCAGTTTCCAGAATATTTCAGATTCATTGAAATTGATTATATTTGCGTTATTTGAATTATATTGATTATCGAATATAGTTCAGGTTCGATATATACGAGTTTTCGAATTTTTCCAGTTTTCTAGAAATTTTCGGAATTATCGAAGTTTATAGTTTTTAAATTATTTGAACTATATTGAGTAGAATGGATGGTTTGAAACCGATTTCGAATTGATTTGAATACGATTTGGTTCTAATAGTGTTATGGAAATATATTGTTGAAAGTGATTTAAATGATATTATATTGTGAAATGTATAGGAAAATAATTTTGGGGCGATTTGATTCGAAATGGAATTATGAAATACGTTGAGTATATTTTGGATTGATTTGATATGATTATTGATTTACATTCGTATATTTCCGTTATATTATATTTGATGAATTTTGTATTTCGAAAATATAAATATATCGATCTGTATTGACATTGACTATGTTGAAAATTGAATTCGATGATTCGGAAAGAAATGAGATATGTTGACATTGGTTTTGAGAAAACATTTTGGCTCTGATGTGTATAAACATAGATATGGATATAGGAGGTTGACATGTCAATTGGGTTTCTGTCTGAATAGTACTGTGCCGATTTACTTTGATACGCCACCCTTTGGATGTGCCGGTCTTAGGGTTCTGCATTCTGTTATGGGACATTTACAGCGGGTGATTCCGTTGGTGTTCCATTCTGATCTGATGTTCGGCGTGAGTTCGAAGCCGAATAACCCGTAATCCAGTCCGATAACTTATGTTTTGTATGTCAGGAGCCCAATCTGAAAATTGAATTGTTATATGAAAGTATTCGAGAAATTAAGAAAATATGTCTGTTGATTGATTTTGGATATTTGATTTGATATAAGCCCCATATATGATTTAATTATATGTGATTTCTATTTTGATTAAGAATAGATATACATATTTGACAGAGTAGATTTGTCTATACAATTTTGTGTACATCCACTAAGCAATATGCTTAGCGTGTTGAGTTTTCTCGCACGCAGGAAACAGAGGTTCCAAAGGCGATAAAGATAAAGAAGAGTAGAAACTGCAGAACCAGAGTCCGAAATCATATCTTTCCTGCATATATTTTGGTAGTTCGTTTGTAATAAGTCTATATAATTTTGATACCGCATGTATACACAGAAACTGTTTATATATATTTAAAGAGCTTCCGCTATGTAACTATTTATTATCTGTTTATGTTATCTGAATACATATATATATATATATATATATATATATATATATATATATATATATATATATCTTATGATAAATTGGTTGGTAAGTCGCACTATATTTGGAAGGGTGCGCAAAATTGATTTGAGAATTTAAAAGTTGATATTTATGAATTGTAATTGTAAATAGGTTTTGGGAAGTCAGAAAAACAAAGGAAACTCTGGTAAGATTTTTAGAAATTTATTTGGACTATTTTCAAAAATATAGTTTTCAATTATGGTTTATAAAAGTTAGATTTTAGTATATAGTAGCGCTCCCTGATTCGGTCCGAGCGGATTTGGGTCAGGGGGTGTTACAGTTGCGCTCGGAATGACCCTAGATTTCACTCATGGATATAATAGAGTATTTCCAGCAGTTCCATAAGTGTTTTTTCAGCCAGATCGTGTTTGTCATTGAAATATACGACTTTTCTATTTTTCTTCAAATTTCCCTTACTAACCCCTATGAAAATTATTGATTTTTTCATTTTCTCGGAATAACTGCTTATTCCGCTCGGAATAACCCTAGATTTAACTTATGGATATAATAGAGTATTTCTAGCAGTTCCATAAGAGGTTTTTCAGTCAGATCGCGTTTGTTATTGAAATATACAACGTTTCTATTTTTCTTCAAATTTCCCTTATTAACCACTATGAAAATTGTTGATTTTTTTATTGCCTCGGAATGATTACTTGTTCCGCTCGGAATGACCCTAGATTTCACACATGGATAAAAGAGAGTATTTCTAATAGTTTCATGAGAAGATTTTCAGTCAGATGCCTTTTTCCTTGAAATGTACGAGTTTTCTATTTTTCTTCAAATTTTCCTTACTAACCCCTATGAAAATTGTTGATTTTTTTATTGCCTCGGAATGATTACTTGTTCCGCTCGGAATGACCCTAGATTTCACACATGGATAAAAGAGAGTATTTCTAGTACTTCCATAAGAAGATTTTCAGTCAGATGCGTTTTTCCTTGAACTGTACGAGTTTTTTATTTTTCTTCAAATTTTCCTTACTAACCCCTATGAAAATTGTTAATTTTTTTTATTTTCTCGGAATGACTGCTTGTTCCGATCGGAATGACCCTAGATTTCACTTGTGGATATAATAGAGTATTTCTAGCCGTTCCATAAGAGGTTTTTCAGTCAGATCACGTTTGTCATTGAAATATACGACGTTTCTATTTTTCTTCAAATTTCCCTTACTAACCATTATGAAAATTATCGATTTTTTTATTGCCTCGAAATGACTACTTGTTCTGCTCGGAATGACCCTAGATTCCACTAATGGATATAATAGAGTATTTCTAACAGTTCTATAAGAAGTTTTTCATTCTGATCGCGTTTGTTATTGAAATTTACGACATTTCCATTTTTACTCAAATTTCTCATACTAACTCCTATAAAAATTATTGATTTTATTATTTTCTCCGAATGACTCTTTGTTCCGCTCGTAATGACCCTAGATTTCACTCATGGATATAATAGAGTATTTCTAGCAGTTCCATTAGAAAGTTTTCAGTCAGATCGCGTTTTTTCTTGAAATGTACGACTTTTCCATTTTTCTTCAAATTTTCCTTACTGTTACCCTATGAAAATTGTCGATTTTTTTATTGCCTCGGAATGACTACTTTTTCAGCTCGAAATTACCCTAGATTTCACTCATGGATATAATAGAGTATTTCTAGCAGTTCCAAAAGAGGTTTTTCTATCAGATCGCGTTTGTCATTGAAATATACGACTTTTCTATTTTTCTTCAAATTTCCGTTACTAACCACTATGAAAATTATTGATTTTTTTATTTTCTTGGAATGACTGCTTGTTCCGCTCGGAATAATCCTAGATTTCACTTATGGATATAATAGAGTATTTCTAGCAGTTCCATAAGAGGTTTTTCAGTCAGATTGCGTTTGTCATTGAAATATACGACTTCTATATTTTTCTTCAAATTTTTGTTACCAACCACTATGAAAATTATTGATTTTTTTATTTTCTTGGAATGACTGCTTGTTCCGCTCGAAATAACCCTAGATTTCACTTATGGATATAATAGAGTATTTCTAGCAGTTCCATAAGAGGTTTTTTAGTCAAATCGCGTTTGTCATTGAAATATACGTTGTTTCTATTTTTCATCAAATTTTCCTTACTAACTCGTATGAAAATTGTTAATTTTTTTATTTTCTCGGAATGACTGCTTGTTCCGATCAGAATGACTATAGATTTCACATATGGATATAATATAGTATTTCTAGCAGTTCGATAAGAGGTTTTCCAGTCAGATCGCGTTTGTCATAGAAAATAAAAAAATTGTCGTTGACTGCTTGTTCCGCTCGGAATAACCCTATATTTCGATCATGGATATAATAGAGTATTACTAGCAGTTCCATCATATGGTTTTTCATTCAGATCGCGTTTCGCATTGAAATATATGACTTTTTTATTTTTGCTCAAATTTCCCTTACTAACCCCTTAGGAGAATTGTTGATTTATTATTGTCTCGAAATGACAACTTGTTCCGCTCGGAATGACCCAAGATTTCACTCATGAATATAATAGAGCATTTCTAGCAGTTCCATAAGAAGGTTTTCAGTCAGATCTCGTTTCTCATTGAAATATACGACTTTTTTATTTTTACTCAAATTTCCCTTACTAACCTCCTAGGAGAATTGTTGATTTTTTATTGTTTCGGAATAACTACTTGTTCCACTCGGAATGACCCTAAATTTCACTCATGGATATAATAGAGTATTTCTAGCAGTTCCATGAGAAGGTTTTCAGTCATATTGTAACACCCCCTGACCCGACTCGGTTGGATCGACCCAGGGCGCGTTATCGGGTTTTCAAAACTTTTCTTAATTATGTTTATAATATGAAAATTAAAGAATTTATAATTTAACATCATTTCTAGTGAGCCCATCAAAAATCAGTTTTAAAAATTTCGGCAGAGTTTCTTTTGTTTTTTTGATTTTCCTAATATATCGCGTTTTTCCTTGAAATGTACGGTTTTTTTATTTTTCCTCAAATTTTCCTTACTAGCCCCTATGAAAATTTTTGATTTTTTTATTGTCTCGGAATGACGGCTTGTTCCGCTCGGAATGACCCCAGATTTCACTCATGGATATAATAGAGTATTTCAAGCAGTTCCATAAGACGTTTTTCAGTCAGATCGCGCTTGTCATTGAAATTTACGACATTTCTATTTTTGCTCAAATTTTCCTTACTAACACCTATGAAAATTGTTGATTTTTTTATTGCCTCAGACTGTCAGCTTGTTCAGTTCGGAATGACCCTAGATTTTACTGATGGATATAATAGAGTATTTCTAGTAGTTCCATAAGAAGTTTTTCAGTCAGATTGCGTTTGTCATTGAAATTTACGACATTTCTATTTTTGCTCAAATTTCCCTTACTAACCCCTATGAAAATTGTTGATTTTTTAATTGTCTCGGAATGACTGCTTGTTCCGCTCGGAATGACCCTAGATTTCGTTTATGGATATAATAGAGTATTTCTAGCAGATCCATAAGAAGTTTTTAAGTCAGATCGCGTTTCTCAATGAAATATACGACTTTTCTCGGAATGACCCTATATTTCGATCATGGATATAATAGAGTATTTCTAACAGTTCCATAAAAGGTTTTTCAGTCAGATCGGGTTTCTCATTGAAATATACGACTTTTCTATTTCTGCTCAAATTTCCGTCACTAACCCACTAGGAGAATTGTTGATTTTTTATTGTCTCGAAATGACAACTAGTTCTGCTCAGAATGACCCTAGATTTCACTCATGGATATAATAGAGTATTTCTAGCAGTTCCATGAGAAAGTTTTCAGTCAGATCGCGTTTGTTATTGAAATTTATGACATTTCTATTTTTGCTCAAATTTCCCTTACTAGGAGAATTGTTGATTTTTTAATTGTCTCGGAATGACTGCTTGTTCCGCTCGGAATGACCCTAGATTTCGCTCATAGATAAAATAGAGTAATTCTAACAGTTCCATAAGAGGTTTTTAAGTCAGATCGCGTTTCTCATTTAAATATACGACTTTTCTATTTTTTCTCAAATTTACCTTGCTAACCCCCTAGGAGAATTGTTGATTTTTTATTGTCTCAGAATGACTACTTGTTCCGCTCGGAATGACCCTAGATTTCACTCATAGATATAATAGAGTATTTCTAGCAGTTCCATGAGAAGGTTTTCAGTCGGATCGCTTTTTTCCTTGAAATGTACGACTTTTCTATTTTTCTTCAAATTTCCTTTACTAAACCCTATGAAAATTGTTGATTTTTATATTGTCTCAGAAGGACTACTTGTTCCGCTCGGAATGACACTAGATTTCACTCATGGATATAATAGTGTATTTCTACCAGTTCCATGAGAAGGTTTTCAATCAGATCGCGTTTTTCCTTGAAATGTACGACTTTTCTATTTTTCTTCAAATTTCCCTTACTAAATCCTATGAAAATTGTTGATTTTTTATTGTCTCGGAAGGACTACTTGTTCCGCTCAGAATTACCCTAGATTTCGCTCATGGATATAATAGAGTATTTCTAGTAGTTCCATAGGAGGATTTTTAGTCAGATCGCGTTTCTCATTGAAATATACGACTTTTCGTTTTTTGCTCAAATTTACCTTACTAGCCCTCTAGGAGAATTGTTGATTTTTTATTGTCTCGAAAGGTATACCTGTTCCGCTTGGAATTACCCTAGATTTTGCTCATGGATATAATAGAGTACTTCTAGCAGTTCCATATGAGGTTTTCAGTCAGATCGCATTTTTCCTTGAAGTGTACGACTTTTCTATTTTTCTTCAAATTTTCCTTACTAAGCCCTATGAAAATTGTTGCTTTTTTTATTGTCTCGGAATGACTACTTGTTCCCCTAGGAATGACCCTAGATTTCACTCATGAATATAATAGAGTATTTCTAGCAGTTCCTTGAGAAGGATTTCAGTCAGATTGCGTTTTTCTGAATTTTAATTATCTCCGAATGACAGCTTGTTCCGCTCGGAATTATCCTAGATTTCGCTCATGGATATAATAGAGTATTTCTAGTAGTTCCATAGAGGTTTTTCAGTCAGATCGCGTTTCTCATTGAAATATACGACTTTTCTATTTTTGCTCAAATTTCCCTTACTAACCCCATAGGAGAATTGTTGATTTTTTATTGTCTCGGAAGGACTACATGTTCCGCTCGGAATGACTCTAGATTTCATTCACGGATATAATAGAATATTTCTAGCAGTTTCGTGAGAATGTTTTCAGTGAGATCGCGTTTTTCCTTGAAATGTACGACATTTCTATTTTTCTTCAAATTTCCCTTACGTTCCCTATGAAAATTGTTGATTTTTTTATTGTCTCGGAATGACTGCTTGTTCCGCTCGGAATGACCCTAGATTTCACTCATAGATATAATAGAGTATTTCTAGTTGTTCCATAAGACCTTTTTTAGTCAGATAGCGTTTGTCATTGAAATTTACGACATTTGTATAATTTTTCAAATTTCCTTTACTAACCCTTAGGAAAATTGTTGATTTTTTAATTGTCTCGGAATGACTGTTTGTTACGCTCGGAATGACCCTAGATTTCGCTCATGGATATAATAGAGTATTTCTAGTTGTTCCATAAGAAGTTTTTCAGTCAGATCACGTTTCTCATTGAAATATACGACTTTTCTATTTTTGCTCAAATTTCCCTTACTAACACCCTAGGAGAATTGTTGATTATTTATTATCTCGGAATGACTACTTGTTCCGCTGGGAATGACCCTAGATTTCACTCATGGATATAACAGAGTATTTCTAGCAGTTCCATGAGAAGCTTTTCAATCATATCGCGTTTTTCCTTGAAATGTACAACTTTTCTATTTTTCTTCAAATTTCCCTTACAAACCCCTATGAAAATTGTTGATTTTTATATTGTCTCGGAATGACTACTTGTTCGGCTTGTAATGACTCTAGATTTTTCTCATGGATATAATAGTGTATTTCTAGCAGTTCCATAAGAGGTTTTTCAGTCATATCGTGTTTCTCATTGAAATATATGACTTTTCTATTTTTGCTTAAATTTCCCTTACTAACCCCCCAGGAGAATTGTTGAGTTTTTATTGTCTCGGACGGGCTACTTGTTACACTCGGAATTACCCTAGATTTTGTTCATGGATATAATAGAGTATTTCTAGTTGTTCCATGGGAGGATTTTCAGTCAGATCGCGTTTCTCATTGAAATATACGACTTTTCTTTTTTTGCTCAAATTTTCCTTACTAGTCCTCTAGGAGAATTGTTGATTTTTTATTGTCTCGAAAGGGCTACCTGTTCCGTTTGGAATTACCCTAGATTTCGTTCATGGATATAATAGAGTATTTCTAGCAGTTCCATAAGAGGTTTTTCAGTCAGATTGCATTTTTCTTAGAAATGTACGACTTTTCTATTTTTCTTCAAATTTTCCTTACTAACCCCTATGAAAATTGTTGATTTTTTTATTGTCTCGGAATGACTGCTTGTTCCTCTAGGAATGACCCTAGATTTCACTCATGAATATAATAGAGTATTTCTAGCAGTTCCATGAGAAGGTTTTCAGTCAGATCGCCTTTTTCTGAATTTTAATTGTCTCGAAATGACAGCTTGTTCCGCTCGGTATTATCCTAGATTTCACTCATGGATATAATAGAGTATTTCTAGCAGTTCAATAAGAAGGTTTTCAGTCAGATCGCGTTTTTTCTTGAAATATACGACTTTTCTATTTTTCTTTAAATTTCCCTTACTAAACCCTATGAAAAGTGTTGATTTTTTATTGTCTCGGAAGGACTACTTGTTCCGCACGGAATTACCCTAGATTTCGTTCATGGATATAATAGAGTATTTCTAGTTGTTCTATAGGAGGATTTTCAGTCAGATCGCGTTTCTCATTGAAATATACGACTTTTCTCTTTTCCCTCAAATTTCCCTTACTAGCCCTCTAGGAGAATTGTTGATCTTTTATTGTCTCGAAAGGTATACCTATTCCGTTCGAAATTACCCTAGATTTTGCTCATGGATATAATGGAGTATTTCTAGCGGTTCCATAGGAGGTTTTTCAGTCAGATTGCATTTTTCCTTGAAATGTACGACTTTTCTACTTTTCTTCAAATTTTCCTTACTAACCCTTATGAAATTTGTTGATTTTTTTATTATCTAGGAATGACTACTTGTTCGTCTAGGAATGACCCTAGATTTCACTCATGGATATAATAGAGTATTTCTAGCAGTTCCATGAGAGGTTTTTCAGTCAGATCGCATTTCTCATTGAAATATATAACTTTTCTATATTTGCTCAAATTTCCCTTACTAATCCTCTAGGAGAATTGTTGATTTTTTATTGTCTCGGAAGGACTACATGTTCCGCTCGGAATGACCCTAGATTTCACTCATGGATATAATAGAATATTTCTAGCAGTTTCGTGAGAAGGTTTTCAGTCAGATCGTGTTTTTCCTTGAAAGGTACGACATTTCTATTTTTCTTCAAATTTCGCCCCTATGAAAATTGTTGATTATTTTTATTGTCTCGGAATGATTTTGTGTTCCGCTCGGTTGACTCTAGATTTCACTCATGAATATAATAGAGTATTTCTAGTTGTTCCATAAGACGTGTTTCAGTCAGATAGCGTTTGCCATTGAAATTTACGACATTTGTATAGTTTTTAAAATTTCCCTTACTAACCCCTACGTGTTTCAGTCAGATAGCGTTTGCCATTGAAGCTTTTCAGTCATATCACGTTTTTCCTTGAAATAAACAACTTTTCTATTTTTCTTCAAATTTCCCTTACTAACCCTATGAAAATTGTTGATTTTTACATTGTCTCGGAATGACTACATGTTTCGCTAGGAATGACCCTAGACTTTGCTCATGGATATAATAGTGTATTTCTAGTTGTTCCATAAGCGGTTTTTCAGTCATATCGTGTTTCTCATTGAAATATTCGACTTTTCTATTTTTGCTCAAATTTCCCTTACTAACCCCCTAGGAGAATTGTTGATTTTTTATTGTCTCGGAAGGGCTACTTGTTCCGCTCGGAATTACCTTAGATTTCGCTCATAGATATAATAGAGTATTTCTAACAGTTCCATAAGAGGTTTTTCAATCATATCGTGTTTCTCATTGAAATATACGACTTTTCTTTTTTTGTTCAAATTTCCCCTACTAACCCCCTAGGAGAATTGTTGATTTTTTATTGTCTCGGAAAGGCTACATGTTCCGCTCGGAATGACCCTAGATTTCACTCATGGATATAATAGAATATTTCTAGCACTTTCATGAGAAGATTTTCAGTCAGATCGCGTTTTTCCTTGAAAGGTACGACATTTCTATTTTTCTTCAAATTTCGCTTACTAACCCCTATGAAAATTGTTGATTTTTTTATTGTCTCGGAATAACTGCTTGTTCCGCTCGGTTGACCTTAGATTTCACTCATGGATATAATAGAGTATTTCTAGTTGTTCCATAAGACGTTTTTCTGTCAGATAGCGTTTGCCATTGAAATTTACGACATTTTTATAGTTTTTAAAATTTCCCTTACTAACCCCTATGAAAATTGTTGATTTTTTAATTGTCTCGGAATGACTTCTTGTTACGCTCGGAATGACCCTAGATTTCGCCCATGGATATAATATAGTATTTCTAGCAGTTCCATGAGAAGCTTTTCAGTCATATCGCGTTTTTCCTTGAAATAAACAACTTTTCTAGTTTTCTTCCAATTTCCCTTACTAACCTCTATGAAAATTGTTGATTTTCATATTGTCTTGGAATGACTACATGTTCCGCTAGGAATAACCCTAGATTTTGCTCATGGATATAATAGTGTATTTCTAGCTGTTCCGTAAGTGGTTTTTCAATCATATCGTGTTTCTCATTGAAATATTTGACTTTTCTATTTTTGCTCAAATTTCCATTACTAACCCCCTAGGAGAATTGTTGATTTTTTATTGTCTCGGAAGGGCTACTTGTTCCACTCGGAATTACCCTAGATTTCGCTCATAGATATAATAGAGTATTTCTAGCAGTTCCATAAGAGGTTTTTCAATCATATCGTGTTTCTCATTGAAATATACAACTTGCCTTTTTTTGCTCAAATTTCCCCTACTAACCCCCTAGGAGAATTGTTGATTTTTTATTGTCTCGGAATGGCTACTTGTTCCGCTCGGAATTACCCCAGATTTCGTTCATGGATATAATAGAGTATTTCTAGCTGTGCCACAAGAGGATTTTCAGTTAGATCGCGTTTCTCATTGAAATATTCGACTTTTCTATTTTTCTTCAAATTTCCCTTACTAACCGCCTAAAAGAATTGTTGATTTTTTATTTTCTCGGAATGACTACTTGTTCCACTCGGAATGACCCTAGATTTCACTCATGGATATAATAGAGTATTTATAGTAGTTCCATGAGAAGGTTTTCAGTCAGATCGAGTTTTTCTGATTTTTAATTGTCTCAGAATGGCTATTTCTTCCTCTTGGAATTACCTTAGATTTCGCTCGTGGATATAATAGAGTATTTCTCTCATGGATATAATAGGGTATTTCCAGCATTTCCATGACAAGATTTTCTGTCAAATCACGTTTTTCATTTAAATATGTGACTTTTCTAATTTTGCTCCGAATTCCCTTACTAACCGATTTGAAAATTGTTGATTTTTTATTTTGTCAGGGAATGACTGGAAGTTCCGCTCGGAATGAGCCTATATTACACTCACGGATATAATAGGGTATTTATAGCAGTTCCATGACACGGTTTTTAGTCAAGTCACGTTTTTCATTGAAATATGCGACTTTTCTAATTTTGCTCCGAATTCCCTTACTAACTCCTTTGAAAATTGTTGATATTTTGTTCATTCTGAGAATGACTGGAAGTTCCGCTTGGAATGAGTCTATATTTCACTCATGGATATAATATGGTATTTCTAGCAGTTCCATGACACGGTTTTCAGTCAAATAATGTCTTTCATTGAAATATGCGACTTTTCTAATTTTCCTCCGAATTCCCTGACTGACCCCTTTGAAAATTGTTGATTTTTTGTACAATCTGGGAATGACTGGAAGTTCCGCTCGGAATGAGCCTATATTTCACTCACGGATATAATAGGGTATTTCTAGCAGTTCTATAACGCGGTATTTAGTCAAATTGCGTTTTTAATTGAAATATACGACTTTTATAATTTTGCTCCAAATTACCTTACTAACTCCTTTGAAAATTGTTGATTTTTTGTTCAGTATGAGAATGACAGGAAGTTCCGCTCGGAATGAGCCTATATTTCACTCATGGATATAATAGAGCATTTCTAGCAGTTCCATGACACGAATTTCAGTCAAATCACTTTTTTCATTGAAATATACGACTTTTCTAATTTTGCTCCGAATTCCCTTACTAACCCCTTTGAAAATTGTTGATTTTTCGTATAGTCTGGAAATGACTGGAAGTTTCGCTCGGAATGAGCCTATATTACACTCACGGATATAATAGGGTATTTATAGCAGTTCCATGATACGGTTTTTAGTCAAATCGCGTTTTTCATTGATATATGCGACTTTTCTAATTTTCCCCCGAATTCCCTGACTGACCCCTTTGAAAATTGTTGATATTTTGTTCATTCTGAGAATGACTGGAAGTTCCGCTTGGAATGAGTCTATATTTCACTCATGGATATAATATGGTATTTCTAGCAGTTCCATGACACGGTTTTCAGTCAAATAATGTCTTTCATTGAAATATGCGACTTTTCTAATTTTCCTCCGAATTCCCTAACTGACCCCTTTGAAAATTGTTGATTTTTTGTACAATCTGGGAATGACTAGAAGTTTGGCTCAGAATGAGCCTATATTTCACTCACCGATATAATAGGGTATTTCTAGCAGTTCCATAACGCAGTTTTTAGTCAAATCGCGTTTTTAATTAAAATATGCGACTTTTATAATTTTGCTCCGAATTACCTCACTAACACCTTTGAAAATTGTTGATTTTTTGTTCAGTCTGAGAATGACAGGAAGTTCCGCTCGGAATGAGCCTATATTTCACTCATGGATATAACAGAGTATTTCTAGCAGTTCCATGACACGGTTTTCAGTCAAATCATGTTTTTCATTGAAATATGCGACTTTTACAATTTTGCTCCGAATTCCCTTACTAACCCCTTTGAAAATTGTTGATTTTTTGTATACTCTGGGAATGACTGGAAGTTCTGCTCGGAATGAGCCTATATTACACTCACGGATATAATAGGGTATTTATAGCAGTTCCATGACACGGTTTTTAGTCAAATCGCGTTTTTCATTGAAATATGCGACTTTTCTAATTTTGCTCCGACTTCCCTTACTAACTCCTATGAAAATTGTTTATTTTTTGTTCAGTCTAAGGATGACAGGAAGTTCCGCTCAGAATGAGTCTATATTTCACTCATGGATATAATAGGGTATTTCTAGCAGTTTCATGACACGAGTTTCAGTCAAATCGCATTTTTCATTGAAATATGCGGCTTTTCAAATTTTGCTCCTAATTCCCTTACTAACCCCTTTGAAAATTGTTGATTTTTTTTACAGTGTGGAAATGACTGTATGTTCCTCTCGGAATGAGCCTAGATTTCACTCATGGATATAATTCGGTATTTCTAGCAGTTCCATGACACGAGTTTCTGTCAAATCGCGTTTTTCATTGAAATATGCGACTTTTCTAATTTTGCTCCGAATTCCCTTACTAACCCCTTTGAAAATTGTTGATTTTTTGTTCAGTCTGAGAATGACTGGAAGTTCCGCTCGGAATGAGCCTATATTTCACTCATGGATATAATAGGGTATTTCTAGCAGTTTCATGACACAAGTTTCAGTCAAATCGCGTTTTTCATTGAAATATGCGGCTTTTCAAATTTTGCTCC